>JAVXUP010002299.1:0-143004 GCA_033070095.1 Escallonia herrerae
CCATAACACAAATCAAGGCAAGCATGTAACAAATTAGACATAATTTATCTATGTCATATAACTCTCCAAAAATATTTATTGCTACTCACGAAGTGCAAAAAATAATATTTACGCATTATTCGTATTTTTGGGAACCACAAAAGTACCACAAAAATACTCACAAATGACCAAAAACTGAGAGATAAATCCTTAAAAGATGACAAACAGTAAATTTATCCTTAATATACCCTCTGAAATTAAATAAAAATTCTGTGTGTATAAAACAAAATTTTAAAGTTAATTTTTCATAGAAAAAGTCGTTTAAAAATTAAACAGAACACACACAGAGGGTATAAAGGTAATTCAACACCATTGAAAATTTTCAGAAGGCACGACAAGGCTCCACTCGCCGGCGGTGACGATCACCGACCGGCCAAAAACCAGCCTGCACGCGCCTCCACGCGCCACCGTGCGCGTGGGACAGCGCAGATTTCTGGAGCAGGCGCGTGAGCGTAGTGGAGCCGTGGCGCGTGATCGCGCGTGCGCGCGTGGGCGCGTGGCGCGCTCTAGCAGCCTCGGCTAGCGCGTGGCGCGCGTGGCGGCGCGTGGCAGCTCACGTTCGGCGCGTGGGGCGCGTGTAGCGCGTGGCGTGTCTTGCGCGCGTGGCGCTCGCGCGTGACGTGACGCTTGTGTCACTGTTCATCTTCTTCGTAAAAAAACCCTAATTTTTTCAGCGCCGCCATGCGCGATGCCAACTTCGGGATGCCATATCTCTCTCGTTTTTAAGCCAAATAATGCGTACGATATATCGTTGGAAAGCTTATACAACATAGATTAATTATGTACCGATCATGATAAAAACAGAATATCATGCTCCGAATTTGAGTCCCAAAACTCGAAAAAATCACAGTTTTCTTGAAAAATAAAATCGTGATTTCTCACAAATCATGCATCCAAAAATCACGAAATTTTATGGAGTTCATCCTCAACCATAGGAGAACAAAACTATATAATTATTTTTCAGAAAACATGCTCAATAAATTTCAAATTTTTGTAATGGGTCTCGTTCATGTATCCGGAAAAAATCGTAACATGCACATTATTTAATCTAGCATGTTAAAGGCGAATCAACAAGTAATCATGCTCTGATACCAATGTTGAAACGATTACAACAATTATTGTGCTACCACGTAACACGTAATGGGTTCGAAAACATACCGTACGAAGTCTCCGAAAATTCCGACGTAGGATCCTTGTTGTTACGAGCCTCCAACACGCTTGATCTTTTTCGCAGGTACGAAAACGGCTACTAGAGTCGAGTTCTTCGTCCACGAACCAAATCCTAGAGCTTGGTGATTGCTCTAGAGAGAGTGCTATAGAGAGAGGATTATTGCTATGACTTCTTTTTATTTATTGGGATATCTCTAGCCTTTATATAGAGATACAATTAGAGACTGGCTTTACCTCCAACTCTTAGGAGATAAAGATTGTATTTACCTCAAACACTTAGGAGATAAATATCCTCTAATTAACTGTAATTATCCAAACTAACAAATACACATTATCTGTTAGTGGGCGGATAATGGGTCCACTTGACCCAATTTATTAACACCCATAATCCATTTGGAGAGTCAAGCTCTATCTATGTTCAGCTTATGTTTCTTAAGTTTTGTTTGAAGACCCCAGAGTCCAATAGAAATAAGGTTGAAGATCTTTTTCTATTCTGGTTGGACGAGGTATCACAAAAATTTATAAGCTTAAGCCATTTTTGTTTAGATGTCTCAGTTAATCTTGTTCCACAAGAAATAGGTCTAATAACCAATTTTTGGTGCTCTATCGCTGATAAATATACTGGAGCATAAACTGAGATCTAATAGACACTAAGGCAAGCATCGATAAGGTGAACAACCAGAATAGAGAACAAAAACATGTAAGCATGGCAAAGGTACAAATGCTCCAGAAAGATGTGAGATTTCGAAACTATGGAGAGCTTCAAATTGTTGTCGGGCTTAGTAGGTCCATTGACCTTGAGTTTCTTGAGACTCCTGCTAATAACTTCATCACAAGGACACTTTGGAAAGGTTTGCTGACCCAAACTCATAGATGAATCACTATTGTAAAGTCATCAATCAAAAGGAGAGAAGAGAAGAGACTTCAAGAGTTTCCAAAAGTGAGGCCAATAATTTGTAGGAGTTGATTATACGCCTGTTGGTTGGATTTGGCCCAGCCCGATTTAAATTTCTATAGTAAAAAACCCCCGGTTCTTGTGGTTCCACATGAGTAGTACCATGTCCACTATTAACTCCTTAACCTGTTCTGTTGTCTTCACCCTCCATCGGACATGTGTCTTGGATATCTGGTTGCCACATTCAAAGATCAAGCATCCCTTGGTCGTTGTTTGAGTCTACACATTGCAACTCACCTCTTTTCTCTGTACTTGCTCCATCATTGATGGAGTTATAGACCAAGCCAGAAGAAAATAGATGTCACCCATTAACGGATCGGAAACTAGTGAGGAGGTTTGAGTCCAACGATAAAGTCTCATTTGATCCATATCCATTGGCACAACTCCTGGATAGTCCAACATGTCATCTCCCCATGAATCTAATGAAAATTAATCTGAATTTTATGGTGAGAATGGTAATTCTAGTAGAGAAAAAAGCAGTAAAGATATAATGTAATTCTAGGTCATAAGTATTTTAACTTTGTGAATGCGAGAAGATCGGCTAAAGTCCATGTTCGGTAGTGCTTAGAGGAAGTCCCCATATATTGGTTAACCCAGCTCAACATTAGTAGTCGTTGGAAGGACTGAGAGACGCTGAAGCTGTCTTATAAACCCTTCATGAACAACTTTATGTTGTTTGATACACCTTTCCAAAGTGTGGCCACTGCACCCACACACATAACATATATGGAATGGTTTTAAAATTAGATGCTAAGCCAGAGAAAGTTGTAATTTAACAAGATAAGAAAAACTCCTTTAAATAGTGGTTCATTCCGCAGAATTTGAACCAAAATCAGAAAGTAGTCCATATGTTTTACTCGCATGGCTGACCAATCAAGTCTAATGTTTAGACCTATGAGGTTGCCAATTTGGTTAGTCAATTCCATATAGTAGCAGTCATTGGGAACATTGGAAACCCCAAGTATATATTATATTGATGGTTTGAATTATCACAGAGGAGCATATTAAGTGTTCCGTCCATGGTTAGAGAAGGAGAAGTGCTCCCTCAAGTGTCCAAGATCCATTATGAAGGACTAAGTAAGCTTCATGTTCAAACTCAAAGAAAAGAAAAAACACTAATGGGTAGTTTTTCCACTCAAATTTCACCCTGCAGACGCAAATTTTGGTTTATAAGTCCATATGGACGGTTTATAAGATGTTGTCCAATCAGGACTTTAGTAATCTTCAGCCAAAGATTTCATACAAAATCTTCATCTATTAATAGGCTGATACTCCTGCGAGTAGGGATACTGCTCGGGAGATTAGGTGGGTAAATAGGCGGTATGTTTGGTAGAATTATGGGTGAGGAAGGTAATGACAGAGATGGGGATGACGAGAACGGATTCATGGTCAGAGTTGGTGAAGAGTGAAAGAGATTGCTAAGATACTGATAGTTCCTTTTTTAGCTAATTGGTTCAGGATGAATCAATGAACCCAGATATGATCCAGAAAAAGTAATAAAAAAGAGACTTTAATAAGAAATGGTTAATGAAAGTGGATGTTCTCATGAGATTACTGTGGTGTCCGTATGGAATTGAGAGACAGAGTGTCTAAATTCTTTCCAAATGTCCCTATCTGTTGTTGAATCTGTACTAAAAGTCAACCCATCTTGAATCAAAAAACTTTGATCACCAAAGAGGGCAATAGCACGACCACAACTTTACTGATAAAATCTTAACTTGAGTATTTGAGAGCATGTAGTAGATGCTTATGCCAGTGCTTCTGTGCCTTTTTATGCAGTGGCTGAGTCTTCAAGAAGAAGTGTAGGTGGAAAATTGAGGGTGGCTTGTCAATATTCTTTATACTCAAAGAGTTAATTATCAGCCTCATTGTTTATGCCATTCCAGTTGTGGTAGCTCTTACTTGTTTTTTCATCATATTACTATGAAATGTTATTTCCGCTCTTGGTATGCACAACCTCTAAGTTCGTTCATTTCAGTCACTTATGCTCTGTTACATGTGCTTCAGCAATAGAGATGATATCACAAAACTTGAGTTTAGAGGTAAATTAAAACCAAGGACTATGTTTTTCTGTACTATCACTCGGGTGCTTTGATCAAACAAAATCCAATGGGCATTAGATTTGTTTGTAAAGACATGCTTGCCCTGTCTCCCCCCCCCCCCCCCCCCCCATTCTTAGCCCTTCTGTTATCACCACCAAACCACCATGGTAAGTCCACGGCGCAGTCATTCACAATCCACAACCACCACCACAACCCACCTCTGGGCACCACCACCAACCACGACACAACCCCAACACCCTCCGGCATTTTTTTTCTTACCTTTCTCTCATACTCAAATCACTGCACTATCTCTTTACTCCCTTCAACTCCAACCACCACTATGCTACAACCACCATGCCAACACTGCAACACAACCATCTAACACCCTAACCATAACCCCAGCGCCACCAACCACCACGGCACCTCCACAGCTAACCCACCACCACCATACTTTACAACCCGGCCTAGCTACCCCAGAAATCTACCAAATTTGTCCCCTTCAAAGCCAACCCCACCACTAGCACCCATGGCAACACGCACATGGGAACATGCGGTACCATGATGACACAGATACCAGCACGACTGCGGCATACACATGACATATACACCAACAATTCATGCAACACCAACATGGCACCCCCGACACACACACACACACACTCTTCACTTTCTTCAACATTCCACCCACACACACATATCCACGAACACACAGAGTTTGCAAATCTGTGCGTGCATGCACGAGCGCACTTGTGTGTGTGTGTATCTGCCCGTACGCTTGCGCACAGTGTGTACGGCCCCCCTCGCCATGGCCCAAGCCTCCACCAGCGATAGTGCCGATTTCGAGAATATCCCCACCGCCTTAAATCGAATTTATTTTTTCTAGCCATTTGCACCTTCTGCACCATGATCCACCACAAGAGTCCTCACCTCTCTCTTAACAACAATCTTCTTCTACCAACTCACCATCACGCTGCCATCATCTTCGACCACCACCTAACATCTTCAAGCTTTGGGTTTTGGTAGTTATACTTCTTGATTTTAAATTTTGGGTTTTCACCCGATTGATTTTCGGTATAACTTTTACACGTGTGGTGATTGGCAGCTGTGGTGATGGTGGTGCAGTGGAGCTTGGGTTGTGACGGATTCGGGGGGGAGGAGAGGAAGGGAAGGGGGAGAGTTAGAGAGAGAGAGAGAGAGAGTAGTGAGAGTATTGTACCTACAATATAGGCATTTCGAAAATTCAAAATAAGCATATTAGTCAAAATGGTTAGTTAGAATCACGAAACCCTAATGTTGGATAAATCTTATATAAGTTTTTCACGTTCACTTTGTAAAAAATTGTATTTTTTATTATAATTTACCTGTTAAGTTAGAGAGTTTAGTGATATTACCCCTTAGCAATAAAGTTTCTCCATTATCCAATAAAATCTTACTCTACATGCAGCAACTGAAATGTATAACAGGACTTTAACTCAACCAAAATATAAACTCTTGACAGTTGTAAGACTCATAATTTAATCTAAAATGGACTCTTTTGGCTGCCCACGGTGGCAGTGTCACTGTCCATATTTCTCCTTGGTGATTCTAACCCAAATTGCAGGAGTTGGGCAAGTAAGGAGAACAAACAATAAGTCAGTGAAAATATCGAAAGTTATTTTTCATGCAGCAAATAGAAGTTCAGAAATCGTCTTACTATGATATACTCAAATCTATTCCTACCGTCTTACTATCCTTGAACTTATGTAATGGCTACATTACTTTCACAGGACTTTTCCTAGATGACTTGGGAAAATTTTCAGGCAGGAACTTTGCACCAGCCACCAGGCAATGAGGATCAAAGTACTTGCGGTACAGCACGTGATAAATTCGTGTTAGATACATCATACGAGCCCAGTATGAACTCCTTGTAATCAAGCTCCTCAGCTAGGAGTTTTGGGTGGGCTGTCAGCTTCAGCTCCCTTCTGCTCGGCACTCAGGATCAGACTCGGTCCCGGGCCAGTAGTCCTTGTCGGACCTAGAGCACGTAAATCAGCCTCAGAGACTCGAAAGCTTCGTCAGCGGCTTCTTTTCCGATGTCGTTAAAGGAGGTTGTGAAAGGGGAGATTAACTCGTGGGTCATGTTAGCCCAGTCTATGGGGTCTATCTACACTATCTTAACCCTAGGCCAACCGTTTTCGTCCTCCACCATTATGGTGTTAATGCAATCAAAGTCTACAAATTCTTGTTCTTGCTGGTTATTGATCTCCTCGGGATCCATGGTACCACCCATGCTCGGCTTTGTAGTTGAGATCAAACTCACACGATTTTCCCTTCTCCCTGCAGTTCACCATCTTCCCGAAAGAAGATTTCTGGCGTTGAAGACTTTCATGCACAAGCACACACAAGGCTGAAACCCAATTGTACTAAATTTCTGCAATCAAGTCTCAATCGTGAAAATATTGCAGCTCTCCTATTTCTCATACAAGTATATCTAGGCAGCTACCTGACCAGATAGCTTGACCTTATAGTCATGAGACATGCAAACTATCAGTAATGTGAGATTGTCCCAATACATTTGCTAGATTGGTGATATACTTGGGATCATAGGCTATTTCTGCAAGGGGCTTCTCCTGGTTGAGGAAGAGGTCTTCTAGGTTGTACGGCCAGTTAGTTCCATTCCATTCCATATGTATCCTCTCTGTTGCATGGAAAGAATCCCACCACAAATGGGGATCTGAAGATTCACACAACTGGTAATCTTTCACCTTCTCGGTTCCTCCACAGCTGTAGACACCCCTATTATGGGGGCCTGTTCCACAACATGCATTGACTCCATCCGCGAAACCTTCAGAACCAAAGCATGTGTTCAGTTAGACAGGAGAAGTAGCACTTACATGTTTCTTTCCAAAAAGTCCTTAAATTAGCAACTATTTTTGAAGAATAAATCTTTGTCAGAAATTTTTACGTATTCCTTATTAAGATTGAGAAGATGTAGAACTTAAAATGCCATTAAAGGTAGTAAGTCATTAAGTAATTGTCAATAAATCGACTGAGGGGCAGAGAGTCTCCATACCATACTTAATAGGGGTTAATGATTCTATCATGAAGCCAGTTGAAGAAATTGGGGTTACAGTACTTGAATCCTCTCAATTAATGTTCAAGGCTGGTGAGGGCAGCTTTTAGCGCAGAATTATGAGCTAACCCGAGAGCACTAGCTTCTTCGAAACAACCACCTTTATTGGCTTTGGGATTTATAGCTCGTAGTGCTGGTAAGCAACCCAAAGGGGACAAGCTCAGAAAACCAAATCTTCTTGCCCGTTTCACAAAAAACTCCCGCATATTACCCCAGAAGGGAGGGTTTTTTTTTTGGTAAGGGCATCATAACCTTACCATTGCATTCTTATCATTGAGTAGTTTAATAATACAAGAAATGCTTACTTGGATTGCTTTTGTGTAGTTTCCAATGACCATCCCTACATAGCCTTTAGGATCACGAAGTTCTTGCATTTGTGGATTGCCTAAGTACCTGCCAAGATAGTCATTACTTCCAATACTGATGAAATAGACCGCTTCTGATATAAGCTGCTTTGCCTCTGCAGCTCCAAAGTTTCTGGTCGATGATACTCGTACCCCAATGCTTTAATTGTGTATCAAGATCAATTGCCTAGTAAGAACATTAGATTTTGCCGTTATAACATTGATATACAGCATTATTGAGTCCCTGAAATGGAAAATGCTAATATCTAGTGTTTGTCAAAGTACAGGGAGTATTACCAGACCCTCGTTGGTTGAAGAAAGAACTCCTGCCCATGCCGGATGGTTGCAAGAAAGGGGGAATCAGCGGCAAATTAGAATATTCAGCTGCATGTATCAAAATTTGTAAAACAAACTTGAGCAGACATGCACATCAAGCCATTTCATCCCTACTTTATTTCATTTTTTGAAATTGGACTGGAGATTACCTATAAATTTTACAATGATGCGGCCATCTGAGAAACGTCCCATGGCTTCTCTAAAGCCATTCTGGCCATAAGGTTTCCAATCTCCTTGGTTTTCATCTTTGGTGACCATGTAGTTATTGTTCCCAGTATCCACAGTGGAATCACCAAAGATGAAGAGGGCACTGCCACTCTTGTCAAGTGGACCACCTAATCCTATAAAGCTAATTAACAGGAACAGAATGACATGAATGACCAAGAAATCAAAGTGACATAGTACTTTTGCCATTTGCAAGCAACCACTACTGCAGTTGCTTCTCTTCTTGAAGGTGCTTTGTACATTTTATATCAATATGGTCTTCTGGAGATAACTCCAATGCAATCCTTAGTTTTTTTTTAAGCAACCCTTAGGTGTTTGGATTTTCTATGTTGAAAATATACCAGACAGCATTATTTTTCTCTTCTAGGTATGACCAATGGTATTCCAAGAATACATTGTGTTTTTCCAACTAAGTACTTATCTGTACAACCTAATTTGTCATCAACATAAAGCATGCAACAAAATCTTCCAAGTATTAGCGACACTCCTCTCATCTTCTGAAACTGCAGATTTAGGCTTTTGATACTTCAAATGATTGATGAACTTATTGCGAATACCAGAAGTACCCTTCTACTAATAAACCAACTTATATAAAGTTAACATTTTTATGTAATCTCTTTTTGGATGACTTGTATGCTCGCATGAAATGGGGAAAATATGAAAGAAGTGCCTACTAAAATTAGAAGGTTGTTGCCGGTATACATGATGCTTAATGACTTTGCTAATCTTAGGAGCTAAAGAAGAAGTCTTGGAGTGCCTAGAAAGGTTAAGACGTGCCCCAACTGAGGTATCTAAAGACACCAAATAAAGGTCGACCACCAGAATTAGGAGGGCCAGGACTGAAAATTTTGGAGATTATGCCTCACAGAAGGGGAAGTGAAATAGACAAGAAACCAGGTATTTGAATGATGCTGATAAGTTAGCGAGTGTGGCTATAATGGTGACAGCTTTGTCTACGTGTGTTCAATTTGCTCTCTAAACCAAAATTCTGTAGGATAAATAATTACTTATGCATATTTTCTCGGAAACTGCTTGTTCTGATATTGGGATCGGAATATAGTTGACAATTAGTTTCTATCTGAAAAACAAATGAAAGAGGGTGAAAAGATCCATCTTTGTCATTTGGCCAAGAGCTTAATTAAGAGACATGTTTTCAATATGTACTATTACTTACCAGAAAGTTCATGTGAGCTGCAGTTTTGCTCCAAAGTTGACAGATTTAAGTTGTCAGGCCAAACTAGACTACTGCAACGAAATGCATGTGAACGGTGCAACTACCAAAAATCAAGGCAAGAACAGCTACCATCTTTGAAATGGTGAAACCTATTCCTGTCTCTCATAATGATTTCTCGTCCATAAACTCTTGAAATCAACTTTATAGCATTGTGACAATCTCCGCAGACTCTTAGGTTTTTAACGATTCTTATGTCTTCATGTGGACCTAGGTGCAGAAATCCATAAGCAATGGCCAACTTTTCACTGTGAACAGATACAGCATGCTCTTTTTCTTCTTCTTCTAGATCAACCAAGACTTGAGCTGTATCTGGTGAATAGCCATTCGAACCCTTCAGCCGTGTTGATATCTCACACCACTTCTCAAATATATGCTTTGCCTCCGGGTGGGACCAATCTCCAGCAACAAACCTGTGTACGACTCCCTTTAACTCTATCACACTTGCCCCTGGCACTTTTGCAACCCCTTTGGCTGTCATAAGATTCCTGACCTTTCTTGCGTCATCCCAGCGTCTTGCAGCAGCATATATGTTTGACAGAAGGATATAACTGCAGAACATTAAGAAAATAAAAATAAAAATAACAGCCAACAACTTTGCCATTAGGATCTGATTATAAGTCATTCCAGTATCCATAAACGTTTTTTTACCTTAGATAGTAAACATAGAATCATTAATAACCCTTTGGTATTATCCGTGTCATTTCCTCTTTGCACAGTAAATACATTATCAGTATAAACCCTGATCGCATTCATGTCAGTTTTCCTCCTCAGGAAGTAAATGGGTATGTCATACACAAAGACCTCCCCTGATGATTTCTCCAAGACTGCAGGAATTCGCATGGAATCTACCACGATTGTTTGATTGATCCGAAAATGATGCAATTACATTAATAACGTCTGTACAACTCCTTATCATAGTCAAACCAACATAACAAATCCTAGTTCCTATTAATTAGTGGAGACATTGTGCTTGACCACATTGTCACATATTTGATTATGTAAGCATCTATTAGGTGACTGAAGTCAAAATGTTTGTAAGATGGTAATTGCGGTGGAACTTTGACTTTGAATGCAGTAAAAGAAGAGCAACAAGAACAAACAGTAAGTGTAGTTTGTACATTACTTACAAAACACAATTTTTTGTGCTAGGGCATGCGACTTTTTTTTCTTACATTGAAAAAAGAAACAGTTCTGAACTAAAAGGTAGAGAAAGGAGCTTTTAAATTCTGTATAAATAGTAATCATGTTGAAACTACATTTATGATTCTAGCCCCCTCTCCCACATCCCGCACCCTGCACCCCACACCCCACCCACAACCAACGTCGACACCCACACACAGCATTTAAATTAGAATCAGAAACAGGCTTCTATACGCCCAGCATTTGGAAATGCTTGAATGTCATGGTGTTCTAAGTGTGTGCAACAGAAGAATAGACTGGCAAATATCACGAAACGATTTAACGGCAGTCATACTATGATATAAGGTGAGGTATAGTTAATCCTGTTACAAAGAACTTGACTGAGATCACCGGTAATCTGGAGAGCCTTCCAATATTATCACCCATTAATATAAGCATACTTCCAAATTTCAATAGTATTGTACTTTCTTACCGGCCACTATGTTGGGGTTGAAGATCAAGAAGACGTTTTCCCACTCTCCCACCCGCCTCAGCATCACCATGAATCATGCATCCTCCTAGCAATGCTCCCCATGCACAAGCATTAGGCTCCATAGGCATATTCCTCATCAGATCAAAGGCCTCTTCCAACTGTCCAGCTCGAGAAAGCAGGTCAATAACGCAACCATAATGCTCAACCTTGGGATCAATACCATAAGAAGTGCCCATACAAATCAACAGCCTTCGACCTTCCTCTATCATCCCTGCATGACGGAAAGCACTAAGCATAGCCACGAGAGTTATATCATTGGGCACCACACCTTCCTCTTGCATCTGGTTAAAGAGATATTCAGCCTCCTTAGCATTACCGTGCATGGCCATGCCAGTTATAATGGTATTCCAAGCAAGAATATCCTTCCTATCCATTGAACGAAAAACTTCAGCAGCACGAGAAATGCTACCACATTTAGCATACATGTCCATCAAAGCGGTACCAAGAATGGAATTGATCTCAATGCTATGATCACAGATATGTGAATGCAAAAGCAGTCCTTGATCTAAAGCACCCAAATGACCACAAGCAGATAATAGGCTAACCATTGTGGCTTCAGTTGGCCTTACACGTGCCTCCTTCATCTTCTCGAACAAGGCAAGGGCTTCATTTGATTTCCCACTCTGCGCATGACACGCTAGCATGGCATTCCACGAAACAACATCTTTACGAGGCATCTCGTGAAACATTTTAATAGCATCGTCCACATTCCCACATTTAGCGTAACATGCCAACATCGAATTCCAAGAGACTATATTTCTTTCAGGCATTTCGTCAAACAGCCTCTTTGCTTTATCAACATCCCCAATAATTCCATACCCATTAATCATAGTATTCCAAGAAATTACATCCCTATAAACCATCCCATCAAACACTTCTCTAGCAAGCTTCATGTTACCGTATTTTACATACCCGTCAATCAAAGAATTCCCAGAAACAATGTCTCTTTCAGGACATTCATCAAACAGCCTCCTTGCAGAAAACAAGTCTTTCCCATTTGCATAGAAATGAATCAACGAACTTAGAATATAACAATCAGACTCTAACCCACTTTTTACAACATGTGTATGAACTAAAATCCCATCTTGGGTCATTGACAACTCATTGCAAGCTTTGATCACAAATGGGTATGTCATACTATTGGGTTTTAAACCTTTTTGTAACATCTTTTTGTGCAATGCAACAGCTTCAAGTGGGTGCTTACTACAACAGAAGCCTCTAATGAGAGCATTATAGAGTGGGATGGATGGGTTTTCTTGGTAATTGAAGATGGTTTTTGCGTAGGGTATGCTACCGTTGGGTGAAACTGCACAGAATGATGTCAATTTTGAGAGTTCGAGTGAGGTTTCGTGGGGAAAGAAGGTGTCGTCTGTGATAATTTGGGCGTGGATTTGTTTGAGCTGCCTCATGTTCTTGCATGTGTTTATCAAGGAGATTATGTGGGTTTTTGAAGGTGGGTTTAAGGTTATGCTTGGTATTTTTACCATGGAATAAGGCCGTGTCACGTTGCATGAGCGGAGACGGTGGCAATGACGATGGAAATGTCTACGGAGAACGCTCTCGCTCTTGTTAAAGTTTTTTTCTCCTTTTTTTTTTTAATACTTCAATTATAATAATGTGTCTAATTGGGCTCCCGCCCCCCCCCCCCCCCCCCCCCCACCTAACTGCTAATCCAGTAGTCAGTGGATTCATGATTTTAGTTGGTAGAGTTTCTACATCCACGTATTTTACTCGTTATTCTTAAGTCTATTTTAATAAACTCACAATTTTTCAGTTTTAAAAATGACACTCACACTCAATTTTATATTGTATTCTCTGTATCACATATCTTTTTTCGTTATTTTTTTTCCATCCAATTTAGTGCTAAAATCTTTTGGGAATCAAAATATCCCCCTACTGCAACCTCCTTCACAATTCAAGTATGCCCCACAGTCAACAACACCGCTGCCCATCACCAGTGGACTTGTGTTGGTGGGAGGGATAGGGGGTGGTGGGGGATCTCAAATCACGGTTTTGTCTTTGTGGTGGTGGGTTTGTGGCGATGGATAGGTGAGCATAGAGGTGTCAAAAGGTCAGACCGCCTGTGGGCCGGCCCGGCCCTTAAGGGTAAATAGTGCGGCCCTGGTCCATAGAGCCAAGGGCCAGGGTCCGGCCGAAATATTTGGGAAACAGGCCCGAGCTCGGCCCGGCCCTATAAAGGCCCATTTTTGGCCCGACCCTAAAAAGGACTGGGTTTGGCCCGGCCCAGGCCCGTTGGCTCCCCCTTATAATTTGTTTGTTTTTTTTTTTTTAAGTCTATTTTATTACATTTTCATCCTTTTGACATTGTGGATCTTTTTAGTTAAATTAATAGTTTTGGAGGTATTATTGATTTTATATGATCAGTATTTTCTTTAACATATGCAGTGAAGTGTGAGTATGTGGTGACTATGACGTGTTTTTGATAATTTTTTAGTGGGTTTTCATTTAATGTTTCTGTTACAAAATTTGCTTTGTGTTCTGCATCACAAGCCAAGGGAATAATTATAAAAAAAAAAGTTTATCATATTTTCATTTTATATGTGTTCTAAACATAAATAAAAATTATGTAATTTAAATTTCTTTTTGTTTCAAATAAAAAAAGGTGAATTGAATTTTAAATTTAATTTCATGAAGCGAGTGAAGTGTCAAAGGGCCTTGAGAAATAATCTCAAGATTTCGAAAATAAATAACAAGAATTTTTTGGAAAAAAATGGTTGGGCTCGGGCCTGGCGCCGCTCAAGCCCGACCCTAAATATTGTCTTTTTTGATTGAAAAGTGGATAAGATAAGAGGTGGGCTATAAATTTTGCCTAAATATTGGGCCGAGAGCTAAGGCTTGGATTAGGCCTGGATATCCCTATTCTCCGGTCAGGCCCGATTCCCCACCCCCTCAACCCGGCACCGGCTCGTTTTCTAAGCTAGCCCACTAGGCTTGGGCTGGGCCGGCCCAAGCCCGGCCCATTGACACCTCTAGGTGAACTAATGGGTCTTGGGTTTTGGGTTTCTATAGGTGGTGATTTGTTTGTGGTAGAAGAATCTATTAAGGTGGTGGGACCTAGGTGGTGGTACATTTGTGGTAGTGGGTTCGCAAAGAGTGGTGGGTCTGTAGTAGTCGGATAAGTTGGTGGTTGCCGATCTGTGGTGGTTGACTTGTGGTGATGGTGGAGGGTTTGTGGTCAGTCTGTGGTTGGTCTGTCTCGTGGGTATTGTGGTTTTATGAGATAGACTTGGAATTTGTTTCTAAAAAGTGTTCAAGATTTCTGAAAATTTGTTGCACATGTAAAAGTAATTCAGTTATTTACCCAGAAATTTAACACCATCTACCAAAATCTAATCAAAGAGGGATATTAGTATTTTTTTTTTAAGAGAAGATGTAACTATCATAGTACGAGAAGTTCCAGATGTCCAGTCTTTTTTCACAACCTAGTGAAAGCACGGCAAACTCTATTTGGTTTTTGCACTTGCCAAATATCTGTCAGGAGAAGCATAAATCTTAAATGACCCAAACTTGTCTAAAAGACGACCAGATTGTCATGGGTTGAGCAAAGGACAAGCAATGCACGAATCCTGTGTCGAGAAGAAGTACGAGCATTAGATTTAATCCTCATGTCTGATTAACAGTACAAATTGATATGGCAATGTAGAATGAAGGATGGATGAATGTCTTTCCTAATACACAAGTACGTGAATGTACAAGTGCCATGTATATCTGACAATTCTCTTTTAATCATTAATGTGTCAAAAGAACAATGGATGGGAAAGAAGCCTTTTAAGTTCTTTAACTATTGGATAAGGCACAGTAATTTAATGACCTTGTTGCAAGTTGTTTTGCAAGAGGACATGCATGGGGTGCTTGTTATATATTATACACCAAATTAAGCAAGGTTAAACCCGTTTTGAAAAAACTCAACAAGGAGCATTATAGTAATATATCTGCTAGTACTGCAGGCAAATTTTAGGAACTACAAGAAATTCAAAAGGAAAAATCACAAGGAAAAGATAATGCATTAGTGTAGCAAGAGAAGATTGTTCAACATCAGTAGTTTAGTCTTTTCCAATAAGAAGAAGCCTTCTACTATCAAAAAGCTAGAGCCAAGGATATTCAGTTGGGGGATGACAATACCGAGTATTTTCATAAGAAACGAAGGTGCATAGGTCACATAATCATATTTTAGCAATCCAAAATGCTGAAGGAAATCTAATTATTAACTGGAACAAAAGCAGTCCACCACGTGGCTATAGAGCATTTCACTAATTTTCTTGGAACTGCAGCAATATGCCCCTCAAATTGGAGCAAGTTATAAAAAGTAAGGTGTTCATACATGATCAACTAGCCCTTTGTGTCCCAATTAGTGAAATGGAAATCTAGGAAGCCATGTTCTCTATGAAACCAAATAAAGTACCTGGTCCAGATGGTTATAATTCAGAATTCTTTTAACATATTTGGGAGGTTGTGAAAAAGGATGTGGTGGAGGCAGTAATGGAATTCTTTAGCAAAACCAAAGGCATACACCTTTTCAACAATACTGCTTTGACAAATATCCAAGAATCCATGCCCTGCTACTATGAAGGAGTTTAGACCCTTAGCCTATTGTAATGTGATATACAAATGTATATCCAATGTCCTATGTGCAAGAATTAAGAAAGTGTTACCGGAACTCATCAGCTCAAGGCAGTCCGGAATTGTTGAAAATAAGAATATTACAAATAATATTCTTCTTATGTAGGAATTGATGAAAAATTATCATAGAAAATATGGGCTTCCCAAATGTGTAATGAAAATTGACATCCAAAAAGCTTATGAGTCCATGGGATGGGGCCTTCTTAGAGCCATGATGGATATAATGCATAATCCACCAAAATTTATTGAGTGGATTATGCAATGTGTGACAACTATTTTACTAGGGCTTATGGCTTGGGGCAAGGGGACCCTATATCCCCTTACATGTTCTTGTTAATCATGGAAGAATTGTCTTGCCTAATTGATCATTATACTGCACAGCTTGGTTTGAAGTACTATTCAAGATGTAAACATACAAATTACACATCTATGCTTTGCAGATGATCTGTTCTTGTTGGCTACAATTGACCAAGCGTCACTCACCCTACTGAAACAGGCCTTACTTGAATTTTGAGAGCCTATCAAGGCTTTCCCCTAACCTGGGTAAAAGCTTAATCTACATGGCAGGGTTATTTGATGAAAATGTTGAAATGGATATGGTTAATATCATTGGCCTTTCCTTTGGTTCTCTCTATGTTACCTATCTTAGAGTGCCACTAATATCTACCAAGCTATAATACAAGGACTGTACCACTTTGGTGGAAAAGCTTACAAAGAAGATCTTAAGCTAGACTATAAAATCTTGTCATATGTTGGAAGAATTCAGCTTGCCATCTCTGTGTTGCTGAGTATGCAAATATACTGGTGCACTATTTTTATCCTACCTCAAAAGGTGATAATGCAAATTGAGAGTAAAATCAGATCTTATATTTGGCATGGAAAAGATGTGAAGTGCATGGGGACACAGATGTCTTGGAAAGAAGTATGTTTACCAAGGCAAGAAAGAAAATTGGGATTGAAAAGAATTGGTGAAAGGAATAAGGCTACCATATGTAAGCATTTATGGGATCTTGCACATAATAAAGACTCCTTATGGGTCAAATGGAGTCACATTTACATCATGAAAAGGCAACATCTATGGACCTTTAAACCCCCTGCGAACTTGTCATAAACATGGTGTAAGTTGATTAAGCTCATAAGCCAATTGCAGCAGGTGTATCACACAGGGGATGGAACTAATACTTGGTTATAGTTAGATAAGTGGCTACCTGGTGGCCCTTTAATATCCCAGTTTGGACAGAGAGTAATATATGATGCTGGCTTGGGCAAAAATTCCTAAGTCTATGAAATTATAGAAGGTAATGCTTGGAGATTACCAAATTTTAGATCACAAGCTTTAAGGAAAATGGCTGATCTCATTGATAAGCATATTGTGCCAAGAATGGAGATTACTGATCATGTTGGTTGGGACCTGCAATCTAATGGCAAGTTCACTATAAAGTCTGCATAGACTTGGCTGAGGACTAAAGCAGCAAAAAATGAATGGTGGAAAGTTATCTGGTTTAATGGATATGTTCCCAAATGTATTATGATGCTGTGGTTTTTATGCAAAGGAGGTCTTAGAACCAAAGATAAGCTGAAGAAGTAGAATTTAATCCAAGATCAAAGTTATATCCTTTGTCGTCAACAAAAGGATATTGTTTACTTGTTCACTCAATGCTGTTTTTTTAAAGAACAATGGGAAATGATCTTTGAGAAAATGAAGAGACGTATGGACTTAACATCATGGAAGCACTTCATGCAACGTGCAGCGCAAAAACTCAAAGGGAAATTGCAATACCAAAAGTATTTTTCTTATGGATGGAAATGAATGCAAGAATTTTTAATATAAAAAGTATTCCAACCTCCAAGGATGCATGTTTGTCATACAAAAATTCAGGATTTGTAGCTGGAACAAAATATTCCAGCCACAGCAAAGAATAAAGAGTTATGTACAGCCTGGGACATACACCATGTTATTTTTAGAAGTTGATTTGCAAGGTTTCGCTTGTATAGAATAAGCCTTCTATGGTAGTAAGAATCAATGAAGATTGAGATTCATATATATGTATGCGCTTAAAGGAATAAAAGGACTTTTGAAGGAAAAAAAAATAGTATGAGGCCTAACATGTCACCCATAAGAATTAAGCGACCATAACTTTTCTAAATAGGTGTGAGCACCAACTGTTCGAGAAAAGTCAAACTGCTTAAACCCAGTTAAACCGAATCGTCCAAAAATCTTAATGGTTCGATTTCACATTTCTCAAAACGACCTTAGTCCAGTTCATTTCAGTGATCATTTTTTCAAAATCGATCACAAACCTAACCAAAGCAACTCATATATATATTGACTTATATATAGCGACTTTCATTGACATTTTTCATATACACGATACTAAGTAAAGCCAAATAAAGAAAACATTGAAAGTTAAAGAAAAAAAAATAATGAGAGCACTTATAGAACAAAAGTCTAGTGCCAAACAGTTCTCTCATTTATCACAACAAGGCAGATAGAACGTTGTTATCCTTAAGTACAGGATTCCCAGCCCTTCTTTTTCCTAGTAACTAAGTTAGTTACTACCGTGTAAATTTTCTCATTCTTTCTCGTACATGAATGATAAAGGCATAAATGAGCTTTCATAATAATAGAATGCTTATATTTATGTTAACACGAGCATTTAGATATTGACAAGATCATGTGCATTTTGGGTAGAATATAACTTCAATTTTGAGATACTTAGATTGAAATATAGGTGCATAAGGGCACAGCTTTTTTAAATGAACGCAAACGATCCAAACAAATGAAATCGAACCATATAAATTGATAAACCGAATCGTTCAACCGATGATGTTTACTTCAGTTCGATTCAAAAAAATTTATACCAAGAGGTAATGATTTATTTTGTACTTTGACCTTTAAACCGAACCGTGCTCACCATATTCTAAGTAAAGACTAGGTTGATCAAAGGACAGGTAGGGCACCAAGTGTCTTTGCGTAGCCCACCACTTAATGGGCCTACCACGTACAATGATAGCCTGAGCCAATATAAGGTAGGCTAATTTGATGCATTTGCATCGTATTGTAAGATGGCTAGCTTGATGCATCCTCATGGGCCAGTAAAAAGGTAGTGCGTAGTAAGGGGCTCTCAAAAAAGTGACTAAGCCTCTAAGGCTTAGGGTAAGTTTGACACTCTTTTTTTGCCTCTTTTTTTTTCAGTTTTAAAAATTGAAAAACAAAAGAGCGTTTGGTAACCATTTTTTTTCAATTTAAAAAACCAGTTTTTAAACTGAAGAGTAAAAATAAAAACTCCAAAAACTGTTTTTTTTTTTTCACTTTTGGTTTTTTTTTTAGACCACCACCACCACCCTCCCACCGCCGGCAGCCACCTCAGGCGACCACCGCCGGAGACTGCCGGCCGCCGGCAGCCACCTCCGGACGCCCGCGACTGCCGCTGCAGCCACCTCCGCCGGAGACTGCCGGCAGCCACCTCCGGCCGCCGGCCACCACCGCCGGTGACTGCAGGCAGCCACCTCCCGCAGTCGGCCACCACCACCGTCGACCACCGCTACGCCCCACCACCGCCACTGCAAACCACCAAAAAAAAAGTCAAAATAAAAGGGTTACCAAACACCAAAAAAAAAATCTAAAAAAAAAGGGGTTATCAAACACCCACTTGTTTTTATAAAAAAAATAAATTAAACTGCTCTTTAAAAAACTGTTCTTTAAAAACTGAAAACCAAAATAAACAATTTGTCAAACGAACCCTTAGTGTGTGTCTGATCTATTTTGACTGGTGCCCCTCACAATATGATTTGTCCTTCTAGGGCAATAGTGAGGTGCGTAGTATAGGCGCTCCAAAAATTAGTATGAAAACACTGGCCTAATGCGAGTTCGAAATGATATGTTTGGTGTTCGGTCCCCTGTCATGACATAATTTACTTTTCCGAGCAATAAAGTTATTTTTTCTGCTAAATAGAAGAATTGCATTGACGAGAAAACTTTGGCGGGAGTAACCCACCTCAAAAAGACAACAAAGGCAAAGCTTCAAGCTTCTTAAAGTAGCTCCTTTGTTCATGTATCTATAGTAAACGTATGCAAATGTGTACCATTTTAACAGGTATCAAAAAGTGTCGGGGTTATTAAGGTCAAGACATAATCAGCCATTGTCATCTAAAAAAGAATAAATAGATGTTCAGTGACAATGTAACACCCCGAACCAAGGGTTAGGTTTGTTCCCATAAATTTACTTTTTACTTTAGTAGTAGTTCTTTTAAATGATTATTTTAGGATATTTAGCGACAATTATTATGAAGGGTAACATTAAGGACCTTTAGCGATATTTTTTTCTATGATTATAAGTTAAAATGATGAAGTTCATTGTGTGTGAATTTTAGTAATATGTTTGTTTTCTTTAGCGACATAAAACATACAATGCAAAAAAAAAAAAATCTTGTAGTCCTTAGCATCAATTAGCGTGAGCAATGTTATAAAAAAAATTAAAGGGGGTTACTTGGAAAATTTACATTTTTATTGAGAAAATATTCTTTAATTAGTCAACTCTTTATTTTTGGAAAACAAACTAAACTAACGAAGGAGTCAGAGAAAAGATAAACACAACAAGAAAGAAAGATAGAGCGGAAGAAATTGGGGGCTTTGGTTCACTAATTTCGGTTACAAGCAGAGAAGATCCATTACAAATAGAGAAGAAAATATATATATATATATATATAGAGAGAGAGAGAGAGAGTTACAGATAGATTGAGATAGAAAAGAGCAGAGAGAGAAGGAGAATTTTTCTCTTTCGGCTACTGAGAAGAGCAAAAGGCAGAGGAATAGATAGAAATACAGAGAGAGAGAGAGAGAGACAGACAAAGTAGAAGAGAGATGGCTGACGAGACAAATTCCAGCGTAGTGAACCAATCACGGCGTATCATTGTGAGAAAGGGGAGAGAGCAATCTGCCAACAACGTTTTCGAAGAGACGATTCAACATCTGGTAAGCTCTTTTCCGGTGTTACAAGTTCAGCTGTTATATATGTGTGTAGAATTGTGTAACGTGAGAATATGTGTGCGCATTGGTGTATTGGACTGCTGGAAATAGGTAGTGTTTATTGTGGATGAGTTTTCTGTGAAGTGAGAGACTTGGCAATTTCAGCCGTGAGAAGAGTGGATGGTAGTGAGCAGCTGAAACGGACCAGCAATGGTGCGTTTGCCCGCCATGGTGTATGGATGGTTGTATGTGGGTCTTATGGCCTGAAAAGTAGCAGCTTTAAGGGACTGTGGTTCGGTTTACTTGTGTTGTGCGTGAGGGGGCAGCCATGGTGGCTGCCGTGGGTATGGTGAGTGTGTGAAAATGTGTGTTTCGTGTGAGTTAGAGGGCTGCCAAAACAGCCTATATACATGTGTGTGCGACAGTGTAAGTATTTGTTTTGTGTATGGATTTAATCTAATTCGGGGGGGGGGGGGGACTATAACAGGTTATGGGTGTGTTGAAACCCATTTGAGAGTATGTTCTATGTGTGGTTTTGTGTATATATGTGTATGTAAGAGTATGCCGTGAGTGGCTTAGCTGGTGCTTGGGAAAATAGTGAAGGTGAATGCATACATATATGTATTTTGTGGTTGTGTGTATTGGAATGAACCTATATAATTGGAGTGCATTTGTTAAACAAGCAAAAGAAAGGTGATTGGGGCTGTAAGGGTTGTGTGGATATATGATATGTTTATGTGTATTATTTAGGTGTATTAATATAGGCGTAGGTGTTTTAGTGTGTGTCTTAATATGTAGGAACGTGTGAGTGTGTGATATATGGTGGAGTCGTCCTGGCTGAGTGAAGAAGAAGGCTGTGTGTGAAAAGGTGTGTTCAATGTGTGTTATCTCTTGAATAATTAGTGTAAGTGTCGCTAAAAGTGGAATTTCCTTTAGCAGCCATGTTGGAATTTTTAAAAGCCATTTATCAACTGATCTAGCAAAGTGCAAAGAAGAGACCCTACTATTTTTATGAGATCTACATTGTCAAAAATTTTGAAAATTTTCCGTGGCTCCGAAGAGTGTTAAATAATTTATCAATGTGAGAAGTTTTTGATTTAATTAGAGTATCAAATCAGATTATTTTTATCCGAATTTTTGTAGGTAAATATTATATCACTGAAATTGTTTAGTATATAAAATTTTTTAGGCTGATAGCTATTTTTACCAGAAACAGCCTTTATACCCACAATCCGGTTAGCGATTATGAATTTTTGAACATAAAATTTTTAAAATGCTTTTTAATCCAAAATAACTTCAGTATGCTTAGAATAGTGTTTTAAAATATTTTTGAAAATTTTCAGTGTGGGGGCGACCGAGGGGTGAAGGGGAAGGGGTGCAGCAACACTACTTCTGTGCTGTGTTAGGTGTGCGCGTGTTAGCGTGTGAAATTATAGCGTGTACGTGTGATATTAGTGTGTGTAATGAGTTAAGGATGAGGTAGCATGAGTGGTGTGTTCTGTGTATTCAACCAGTGAACAGTGAAGTGTAAAGAGGAAGAAGAAGAAGAAGAAGATGGGTTAATAGCAAATGGGATTATGCAATGAGTCGTACACTGTGCTTGTACAGTTATACCATGTGGCTTTTGGACATCATGTGATTATCAAAAAATATTAAAAATTTACAAAAAGGTTCTTAGGACAATATTATAATTACTGCAAAAATTTTATATTTGTCTGATATCATTTGGTATTTTTAATATTTTCTGCAAATTCAATTTTTCTAAAATTTGTTTCAAGTCCTTAAAAACCTTATTAAATTTTGGAAAAATTTCAATGATGTTCTTATAGTATAAAGAAGACTCATTTTCAGTTTCATAATTTTGGAATTGATTTTGGTACGATTATTTGTATTGCATTGGAGTTAGCTATTTTAAAATGATTTTAAAACTTTTTAATTTTGATTTCAATTTCTGTATTATCCTTATATATTGTAAAGCTATTGAAAATTTTATGGAACTTTGATTTTAGCTGAAAATATTAATAGCTATTTTTAGGCTTTTATGTTATTTAAAAAAATTATTTTAATTCAAAAATATTCAGAAAGTTCATATTTTGACTCTATAATGTTTCAACCTACAAAAATATTTTATTATAATTTATTATAAATTAGGGGTATCGTATGCATTTTGGAGTGTGAGGGGTTCTCGGCTAGATTTGTCGTACATAGGACCCGTTTCGATTTGGTTTGAGTTGTGAGTGCCGGAATAACTAACGTTGAAGAAAGTAGTTTTGGATTCATAGTTTATGAGGTTAGATTTTATTCTGATAAATATTTTGTCAATATAGGTTAAATCAAAGGATCTGAACAAGGTTGTAGAGCAGCGAGCGCATAACTTGGATCGAGGTAAGGGATTTCTATCCGAAACCCCCTTTCATCTAATCGTTCTCGCAAATATTTTTCTGAATTGTGATAGAATTTTCTTGGACTCTGTTATAATTGTTATGAGAATGCGTGGTTGTTTTGAGCCTTACACGTTTATTGAAAATCTTTATCGATGCTCGATATTTATTTCTCGTTAGGCATCGGTTTATTCATTGCATGATAGATTATTTCATTATGTATATTGACATGAGTTAGTGTATATATTGAGGAGAGATAAGGATGGTCTGTTATTATGGAAAATGCTAGAACCTTAATGGTCTAGCTAGTATTCATATGCATATGTCACTACAGTGTTAGTGAGCATCGCCTTTGCGGCTTTGCTAAGTAATTATCGCCTTTGTTGCTTTGCTAAGTGATTACCCAGCAGTGCCTGTATGACTTTGGTGAAAGTTTCTCTGCACTGCCTGTGTGGCTTTGCAAACTTACTCATGTTCAGTATCATCTACATTGTTTTTAGTGTAATTGAAATTGTTTCTATCTATTTGATTTGAGGGATTGAGATGAATCTTTTCCCATATTGCCATTGAAATGAATTTTTCAAATCGTTTGTATTCTCTACTAAATTTTGAGCGACCTTACAGAGCTCTCCAAAGCTTACTCCTTTTTCTGTTCCTTTTTGTAGGTGATAACCATCAGTAGATTCTTGGATTAGCTAGAGCTTGATTACGGAGTTGGTTTAGATTTAATTTTCATTTTTTTGTTTACTTAAGCCCCTGCAAGGGAAATCAATGTGTAACTTACTTAGATGAGTTCATTAATGTAATCTTTGCATTTAGGAGCAATGACTTGAACATTTGAGTTATTGTAGAAACTCTAATATATGTATTGGGGTATTCTTAGTAGTATCGAGATGATTGAATAAGTAAGTATTGATCGATTGAGTAGCTGACGCTTTGAAAAATTTTGGGATGTTACAACGGAGATGTGTTTAATGTCCCTATTTTGGGCCCAGAGGCAAGCTAAGCATACGGTCTTAGCTTATGATCTTTATGGCCCAAGGTTTTGAAAGACTCAACAACCTGATTAACGATCAATCCATTAAGAATAGAGAGCACCAATCCCACGCTAGTGGTTAACGATGAGGAATCAAATGAATGGCTACCAGTGAGCGCAATAGTTTACAAGGGTAAGTATGTGCAGGCCTCCTCGTCTTGACGAAAGAGAGTAGGAAAGTGAGGAATGTGTAGCAGGGTATCACGAATATCTATTAGTCTTCATTGGTTACGTTCTCGAGGTGATTGGCTAAGACAATAGTGTAAGCCCCCCATTTCTGTACGCATTATTCTATAATAGGCTTTATTTTATAGATTTAGTCTAGGCTTAATAGTGTTAGGCCTTATTTTAACTATCTGGTTGCCAATTTAGTAAGCCCAGTTTATTCGGTCCGGTCAAGTCTGGTTAGTCTAGTTAGTTTGGGTTTAACCCAAGTCAAAGTCTAGTAAGGGTAAGAGATCTAATATTTCATACTTCCATGCTCCAAAATCCCTTACTGTTGTGATTCTTAGTTTCTATACATAACATATCTAATTGGAATTCTATTCAATGTGCTTTGGCTAATGTCGTTGTTAATATCCTCATAAGTCTGTGCATCTCTAGATAGTGCCTTTTGACTCCTCCAGCCATGGGTTGCTTTGACTTGGAGTTCCAATATCCTACCGATCCTTTTGTACCTTTGCGTTCTTTGGTTAGTAAATCAGCAACTTGCTTAGACCCACCTTAATATCCAATATTATTGCATGCATCAGTTTCACTTTGGTTATTATACTCATTTTCTAATCACCAACCTTGTATTCATATTTTTTTTATTCTTCATGTCATTCTCAAAAACTGGTCAAATCAACAATTTCAAATCAGCAGTGTTACCTTGCTATGACACTGTAGGTCAGATTCAAATATGTTTCTAGACTTGCACCATTATATTTTTTTTTCAGTTATTTGTTATGCCGTGGTATGTTATCATTAAGAAGAACGGCTACTTTTATACAAAGGGAGACTCTATAAGAATTTTGCAGCCACTTTGGTGATTATTGTAGTTACTTGGTACTTTTATAGTTATTTCTTGGCTTTTTTAAGTTACCTATTTACTTTTATAGTCACTTTTAGTGGCCTTTGGATAGCCCTCTTGACGATGGCTGTTATGCTACCAACATGCATTTTCTACCTTCGGGTTTATTGTTCAAATTGGGTCCTCAGGGCCACATAATGATCATTTTGCTTACTTATTTTGTCTTAGTTGTATCATTGTCAATTAGTTATCACTTACTCGAGTTTTGGCATAATTTGGGAACTAAGATTATTGCACTGTTTGTTTCTTATCCCCAGGCAATTCGAGCTCACTCTTTTTTTGTTTGTTTAATCCCTTACCACGTGTAATAGAAGTCATTAGAGGCTCAGACACATTTGGGGAGTTTTGAGCATTTTTATTATTAGTGTAATCAAACCATTTTTTTTCCTTGAGAACATTACCCACATGTAGGTAATTTGATTTGGATTAGAACTTTGTAATTGGATTTATCCATGAATTTATTATTTTTGTTTTAGCTTGGATTCTTAAGAGGATGGCTTCTCTAAGGTCTTTATCTTATGGAGGCATTTGTCCGTAATGGATTAGATGCTCTTTATTATACCTTGACATAATTGAAAATATTGTGGAATACTTTTCACTTTAGGACTTTGAATTTTAGTAATGACTTTCGAAGATGGGGGCGTTACACTATGGGAGACAGAGGTTTGAATTAAAGTAATATTCTATTTATGAAAACCGTCACCACAGACAGAGAATGAAAATCTGAGGGAAGTCCTATAATTGGATAACCTAGGGTTACATCTTTTTTTGATGATGACTACACATTGAATATGTTCTAATGTGTGCTTTGAGTGAATTCTCAGTAGGCATATATTAACACACTCATGAAGACACATTTGAGAATTTGGATATGGGGGTTAAAGCCAAAGAAGCTTAAAGTTATAGTGGAAATGCTATAAAAGCATTATCAAGTCTTATGTCAAAGAGTAATAAATAATGAATAGGCTAAGTTATTTTCAATTCTGATTAATCTTTACTATTGCGTAACTAGACTTGGTCTGATTCTTGGATTGATGACTATGGCCTAAAATGAGCTTACGACACCTTGAGCATTGCATGTTAGTTCATAACATTTCACACAAGAGTGTTTCTTGAAAATGAGTGAACTTTGGAACTTAATCAAATTTTCTAAAAAAATATTTTTGGAACTAATCTTTTCATATATTGATAAATCTTTTCATTAGCTTTCCAATGCAAAAAAAAGGAACCTCGATTTGATTTTTCTAGAAAAAAGTTATGCCAAAAATAAGAAGGAGACTTCCATGGGGCAGTCGGGCAGCCGAAGGGCAGTAGGATAATACAGATGACTGCATTGTTCAATATAATCAACCGCGACTGCATTTTTGAAATTACTATTCCAACGACTATATTCGAGGAAAACACCCCCAACGGCTAGTTTAAAGGAACACAATCGGCTGCATTGGTAGTACAATTGACTGTATTAGCCATTTTGGCACACTTAATGCCTATAACGGCTATATTTCATATCCTCCCTATATAAATGATTTGAAACTTTATCATACACCATGGAAATGACATTCTAAGGCTTCATTGATTAGAGAAACATCAAGGCTCATAAAATAAGTTTTTCTATCTTCATCTTCATGAATATACATCATTAAAGAAAGCATCCTTGTGAGCAATTCTTTGATTGCGAGTGAGCATTCTTCAAGTTTACAGTTCTCTCATCTATATATTCTCTATATTGCATTAGAGCTTCATTTCTATACATTTCCTTTTAAGTGGATTTCTTTGTACACCATTGATCTTTGTAAAATGATTGCGATCAAGGCTAGAGCTTGTCAAGTCTTAGGTGAGCTTTGTGAATTTAAGTCTTGTGCTTGGGGTGGGCATATCACGAAGTATTTGTAAGTATTTTGATTTTGACCGGAAAGAAGATTTTACTATTAAATTCTAGTGCTCTTGCAATAGACTTCTTTAAAATGGTTTATCTAAGCTTGAGGATAGTTCAAGCCGAACCATTTATATTTTTCTGTCCAGTACTCTAACTTAATCTCTTTATTTATTGCTCTGAATTGCTTCAGATTGTGTATTTAGCATCTTCGTTGAAATACTATTTTGTTTTATTGAGATTCATGATTATGGTTAGTAAAAATTCCCCATTAATTTTTAAAAATCCTACACCCCTCCCCCCCAATACCCTCTCTATGGTTGTTTTATTGGTTTCAATTGGTATTAGAGCCCCGACTCTTGATTTTATGGTTAACACCTAAAGAGTTAAAAGATTATGGGGTTTCCTGGTCTTAAGGAGAGTTTTATTACTAGACCTCCACTTTATGATGGGTCTTCATATGGTATAAGTAAAATCAAAATAAGAGTAATTTTAGAATCCTTAGGTTCTTAAGTTTGGGGAATCATTGAGTATGGTCTTTATGTTCCCACCAAGTTAATTAGGAATAAGCTTGTGCCAGATGAGAAATTCAAATATAGTGACTCTGATAAATATATGCTTTGCATGAACTCTAGAGTTAAGAATTGTCTTGTTTGTTATCTAAATACGGATGAACTCAATCTGAGTTACATGTGTGATTCGGCTAAGAGTATGTGGGATACACTTCAAGTCACTCGTGAAAGAACTTCTCTTCTAAGAGATTAGAAGATGAATTTATGGTGTACTGAATATGAATTAATTAAAATATTTTATGGTGAATCTATTACAGAAAAGAATTTTTGTTTCACTAAAATTGTTAATACTTTAAAACAATTAGGAAATATCTACTAGTGATCTTGTGCAAAAGATAGTTAGGTCATTACATAGAGAATGAGATGCAAAAAATTTCTGCATTTTAAGAATCAAAAGATCCCAATACCTTCTCATGGGATGAATTAATTTGCTCCTTGATGACCTATGAAATATAACTCAAATTATTATGGCAAAAAGGCCTAAAGAAGAAGGAGAAGTGCTCTGCCCTTAAAGCTTCATCAACAATGGATCAATTCTCAAGTAGAGGAGGAAGACTTGAGTAAAAAGAGATTGATATACTTGCAAAGGAATTCAATGAATTTCTCAAAGTGAAGAAAGATGAAAACCCAAACAAGGACAAGAATGATTCAAGTATGGAGAGTACCTCAAGGGAGAATAAGAAAAAGAAAGAGTCAAGAAAGAAGCACTCCATAAAAACATCAAGTAACGCCATTATTTAGAGTGATAATGACTCAAATGGAGATCAAGGTGGTGGCTTTCATGATAAATATGCAAATCTATGCTTCAATCCTTTAAAGAAAGATGAGGTAAATTCTTCACATACTGATAGTGATAGCAATAGCTCCAATAATGATCCTTATAAGGTTAATGTCTTTTATTTGAAGAATCGATGAAATTAGCCAAGAAAAATTGTGCTTTGAAAAAACAACTACTTGCGACTTCAAAACGGCTAGATAACTAAAAAATTGATGATAATGAGTTGCATGCCAAGAATGAAGGCATATCTAGCCATCTTTATATGGAATGTGGGAATAGTGTTTTGGTTGATTTGATTGTGAACATTCCTACCACAAATAACAAATTAGGTTGGCCTAAATGCAGTGTTGGATTAGATCCCTTGATTTTGCCTCCTAAAGTTTTCAAATAACAAATTAGGTTAAATGTTTATCCAATACAACTAAAGAATTATTGTACACCTTTTACACATTGTGATTGGTGCAACAAAAAAAATATAAGACTACTTATTTTCCTTGTAGAATTGTTTATTTAGAGGTGCAAAGAAAGTGTGGGTTGTTAAAGAATTTCTTGATGTTGCTAAGGCTAATACTTATGAATCTAAGAAAGTCTCGGTACCAAAAAAATAGACCTAATTACAATTGTAGATTGTCCAAAGTAAAGGCAAATAGCAACCAGGAGAAGGCTCAAAGAAAAATTTGAAATGGAGGAGCAATAAGCTAAACCTTAAGGGGGAGTAAGTATTTGAAGATGGAGATACTACTTCAGATAAGGAGAGTCTTAAGGCTTGTAAAGAAAATGGGCTTAAGAATGATCTCTCATGAGCTCAGTTTCATGGTAATTAACCAAGAGGGTAAAACTTAATGATCTTCTCAACATTGTGTTCTGTGCTAAACTTATACATCATTAAGTATGCTTACTTATTCCTTATGATATAAATAGCTTGTTTGTTGAGCATTTATGCAAACCTTGGCCTAAATTGTCAGTCCTTGATCTTTTACTTCTTTATATTATGAACTTTGATGCATGTTGGATTTAGATGATGATAGATGGAATATGTATCTGGCAACTTAATATGGGAAGCCTGCATGCCTGAATCACATACTTGTTACTCTTGAAAAATGCATGAAGTAGATGAGATTATTGAGCTACGTTGTATAACTTTCTTTGGGTCATTAAGGAACTCTTAATTTCATTTGTATGAATTCATGAGTTATATGTACCTCACACTATTAACTTGCTTATAACTATCTCTTCACACACGCATACTGTTGTCTTTTTGTTGATAATAAAGGGGGGAAATAATCGTGATTTTAGATGCTATGTGATTGCGTGTTTTTTAGAACATTAGAGGAATAGCATATCTTACTTTAGCTAAGGGAAGCTAGCTATGAGATTAATTTCTATACGAGATAAATTGACATATCTTGAGTATACTAGAGATGATTGAATGTTCTAGGTGAGATTTTTGGGCATATTTGACTATCTTATGCTACATCTTACCTTATACAGAACCAGTATTTGTCATCATCAAAAAGGGGAAGATTATTAGCCCTATGGTTTGATAACCTAGGCTTATATCTTGTTTTGATGATAACTACATATTGATTATATTCTAATGTGTGATTTGAGTGGATTCTAGTAGGTATAAACATACACACTCATGAAGACATATTTGAGAAGTTGGTTACACGGATTCAAGCCAAGCTTAAGGCTATAATGAAGATGATATAAAAACATCATCAAGTCTTATGTCAAAGAGCAACAAATAATGCATAGGTGAATTTACTTTCAATTATGGTTGATCTTTACTATCATGCAACTAGTCTTAGTTTGATGCTTGGATTGATGACTAAGGTCTAAAATGACCTTTGGACAGCTTATACATTACATGTAAGTTCGTAACCTTTCATACAAGTGTGTTGTTTGAGTGAACTTTGGAGATTACTCGAGTTTTATCCACACAAAAAAAAATGGATCCGATATCTTCATATTTTGATAAACCTTTTAATTATGTAACCAATGCAAAAAAAGGCACCGAGCAACCAATTGGCAGTATACAATCAACTGCATTTTTTAATATACTAAAATGCATTGTTAGAATTTCAATTCTAATGACTATTTTCGAGGAAAACACCCCAATGGCTAGATTAGAGGAACACAAATGACTGAATTGGTAACACAGTCGATTATATTAGCCGTTTTGGCACATTTAATGCCTATAATTACTATTTTTCATATTCTCCCTTTATAAAGGATTTGGGACTTCATCATGCACCACGGAAACCAAATTCTAAGTCTTCATTCATTAGAGAGACATCAAGGCTCATAGATTAAGTTTTTATCTCTTGATTTTCATGATTACCATTAAAGAAAACATTTGTGTGAGCGATTCTTTGGTTGAGAGTGAGTATTCTTCAAATCATTAATTCTCTCATCTCTCCGTTGCATGAGAGCTTCATTTTTACTATTTCCTTTGAAGCGGATTTCTTTGTACACAATTGATCTCTGTAAAAAGATTATGATTAAGGCTTGGGCTTAGGCTTGGGCTTGTTAAGTCTTGGGGTGAGCTTTGTGAGTTGAGGCTTGTGCTTGGTGTGAGCAGATCACAAAGTGTTTGTAAAGGTTTCGATCTTGACCTAAAAGAAAATTGTTGTTAGTGGATTATAGTGCTCTTGCAAGGGACTTCCTTGAAGAGCTGGATGTAGGCTTAAGGACAGTTCAAACCGAACTATTTAAATCTCTTCGTCAAGTATCTTTAACTTAATCTCTTTACTTATTGATCTGTAATTTTTTGAGATTATGTAGTTATCATCTTCATTAAAATACTGTTTAGTTTAATTGAGATTCTTGTACCTGTTAAGTTAAAATTTCCCATTAACTTTCAATAACATTATTTATCCCACCCACCCAACCCTCGAGGGTTGTTTTATTGGTTTGAAAGTAATACATTTTCTCCTTGTGTAATGAACATAAGGGGAAAAGCTCATTACTATCTATGTTAAATTTAATAGTAGACAATTTTAAGTGGAGATAGGATTCCATGCATAAAGCTTGTGAAAGAGGAATTATATATATATATATATATATATATATATATATATATATATATATATATATATAATGGAAACCGAATTTGTTTGAAGTTGTTGAAGTGGCCAATCCTTCTTATTAGGATGGAGTTTGTGATGGGCGAAACTGCCTAAGAAATGATCGAATTCAACAAGATCTCAAATCAATTCATCATCACAATAACCAAAGAGAGGTGATGGGCTAAAATGGAATAAGGAGCAAAAAAAGATTCAAATCTTAGACATGTAAGGCAGCCAAACTCATAACAACTTCAATTGACTAGTTTACCAACTAGTCGTTTAGAGCTATTATGTCACTGCGAAGAAGTATGCCCTTCCAACTCTGGAGAAAAGGAGGTTTTAGGCCTCAAAGCAATGAGGAGATATCTCAATTGTTGATACTATATTCAGAGCATGTACGCCACATGATCCAGGAGGATCTCAATTACATTGATGGAAGGTCTCTAGATTGTTAGAAGATGGTTGGAAAGTAGTTCGGAAGCAATTGTACAATTTGGAGCAAGTTTGACTTTTACAATTCTGCACTGTTTCGCTAAAACAGATATAACGTTTTTCGTACGAGCTCTTATAAAGTTGATCTAGCTGCTATTGGCAAGGTATCGAGGAGCACTACACCTGAAGATGCAAGGTTAGCATTTGGCATAATGGCAGTTTTGAAGCGAAAAAACCAATGTGAAGGCTCTCCTAGTTGGGGTCAAAGTTCAGGTGTTTAACTCTTTCATCAACTTTGACATGGGCCGCAATTGGCCCGAAAAAGGCTTTTTGATGATTATCAAATAAGGAACCCAACAATGCAAAGAAGTTGCCCAAGTAGCAAAGTTCAATTCCATGTAAATCTTTACCTTCTATGATTACAATTTTTCTAGTTTAGGAGTACCTCAAGGCTTTATAATGGGACTCCATGCGTCGCTTTCCATCAGAGTGTACTGAAAGCAATAATATTAGAGTAGAATTTTTCTTAATCACTATTTTTTTGGTCAAAAGGTCCTTTGTATTTCATTATGAACATCTATATTTGTATATATAGTACATTGCCTTATCCATCTATATTTATATATAATCTTCTATACATCTAATGCTCCAACAGCTTATCTACATCTAAGTCCCAAGCACTGCACAAGTTTTGATTCCTTGTTGTTGCTGGAACTTTTGGCCAACCATATACTCTGAACTTGATTCGCTACTGAATTACATGCATACATCCTTGAGCATTTGTTTGTTTCCTTTCAAAGATTCTTATATTTCTTTCTTGCCAAATTCCATAGACAGTAGTAGCCACAATAAGTCTCCTCAGCTTGGCTTTAAAGCTTTTGCCCTTGAATTGCTATGCCGCAGAAGAACTAAATTGTTCCCATGATTGTAAGTTGGGTTGTACATGTATCTTTTCCAAGGCAATGTGCCAAATTTCTGCTGCAAAGGGGCATTGAGTAAATAAATGATCCTCAGTTTCCTCATTCCTCAGACACATTACACATTGCTCATCTTGTATGACATTCCATGCTTTCAACTTAGCTTTAGTCCTGATTCCTCCTTTGCATAATATCCATAGCATGATTGCACATCTAGGTATATTACCTGTGAACCATATAAGTTTCCATAATGGCCCATAACTACCATGTCTTCTTAATGCATCCCAAGCTGATTTGATAGTAATTTGTCCATTGCTGATCAATCTCCATATGGTTTGATTAGATAACCCTCGTTCTTAACTCACTTGATCTATTCAACAATGGTCCAATACTCCTCCTTGGATAATATCACATACCATTGCATTTTCTTGAAATCCAGAGTCATAGACCACCCTTTGTCCAAACTGTTCAATCAATGTATTCTCAGTAAGCCATTTTGTCCTTCCACAACCAGGTGTTCTTCCCATCTCCCATTTTATACTGAATAAATTGACTACATTGTGTTCTAAGCTTGAGCAGTTTACACCAGGTCCATGATAAGACTACAGGTGGCCTGAAGGTCCACAAGTGTTTATCCTTGATTATATATATGTGACACCACTTAACCCACAACGAGTTCTTCTTGTGGGCTAAGTCCCATAGGTGTTTGCATACAACTGCCTTGTTCCAGTCTTCTAGGCTTTTCGTACCCAAACTTCCTTCCATTTTAGGTAAGCACGCATCTTTCCATGCAACCTTAGCACCAGTGCACTTCATGTCTTTGCCATGCCATATAAACACCCTGATTTTCAGCTCAATTTGCTTTATTATTCTCTTTGGTAAGATAAAGATGGAACATCAATTGACCTGCATGCTACATAGCACAGATATTGCTAGCTGCACTCTACTTGCATATGAAAGTACTTTGGTAGTCCAACTAGAAATTCTTTTGGTTCTCTCTACTAACAATGAGCAATCTTTATAGCTCAATTTTGTTAAGATGAGAGGTACCCCCAAATAAGTAACCAACAATTTTTGAACAGTCATGCCCACAGTTCGTGCTAAAGTTGTGGCAGTTGTTCCATCCACCCCTACCAGGAATATGGAACTCTTGCTCAAATTTGAAATAAGCCCTGATAATAGCTTAAATTCATCCACGGCCTGCTTGATCAGGCTCAAGGTTCCATTGTCTACTCTGGCCAACAAAAACATGTCATATGCAAAACACATGTGGTGTATTTGCAGATCTTGGCATTCGGGATAATACAAATATCTTGGTTGCTAAGCATAATTCTTCATGATGCCAGAAAAAAGCTTCCATAACCAAAAGAAAAAGATAACGAGAGATTGGATCTCCTTATCTCAATCCCTTGGCACTTGCAAAGTACCCTTCAACATTCCCATTTAGATTGAAAATTTAGTAGTACTCACACATTGCATAACACATTCCACAAAAATTGGTGGGAAGCACATGGTCACCATGACATTCTTGAGGAAATCCCAACCCACATAATCATAAGCTTTTTGTAAATCAATTTTGAGCACACATCTAGGTGGACCCTCCTCTTTATGGTAATTTATCACTAATTCTTGCATAAGCAGTATATTATTAGCAATTTGCCTATTAGGCACAAAGGCTGATTGATTACAACAAATCAAATCAAGCAATACCTTTTTTTATCCTGGCACACAATATCTTTGCCACGCATTTGTAGACTACATTGCAGTAAGCAATAGGCCTAAACTCTTTCATTGTGTTGGGGAAATATGTCTTTGGTATCAATGCCAACACAGTATTGTTGAACAATTTGATCCCTTTTCTTTTGTTTAGCATTTCTAAGACAACTGCAGTCACTATTTTCCTCACCCCAATTATTTTGAAAGAATTCAGTAGTATAACCATCTGGACCACGGGCTTTATTAGGCTTGAATGTAAATATAGCTTCTTTTACCTCATTTTTAGTAATAGGAGCCCTGAGCATTGCTTGGTTTTCTTTAGAAATTTTCTTTGTAATAATTTGCTCGAGTCTTGTTACAGTCTGAGGTTGAAGCAGGCACAGCTTTACCCAAGAAATCAGAAAAAAAAAAATACTTGATAGCAACTTTATGTACTTTTGTAGTACCACTCACCTATGTGCCATCCTCTTTGGCAATGGAAACTATCCCGTTGTGTGCCCTTTGTGTTTTCATTTGCCTATGGAAATAGGCAGTGTTATTATCTCCAAGCTTGATGTGTTTAACTCTAGCTTTTTAATGGTAGAAAGCTTCCTCATCTTGAAGCAATTGAAATACTCCCTCTGCAATTCCTTTTCTCTTTGTATCTTTGTTAGGTCTTTGTTCTGTAATATCTATTGTTGGATCCCTTTCAATTCAACCAGTTTTCCATTAACTATAGTAGAAATTTATTGTAGTGCTCCCTATTCAGTTGTCTCAATGCTCCCTATTCAGTTGTCTCAATAAAGACTTCAATCCTTTTAATTTTGTTCTCACTTGCGTACAAGCATCACCATCAACCTTTTCCTCCCATTTTGTTTTCAATATTTGTTCAAACTTCCTATTATTCATACAGAAATTAAAGAATTTGAAGGGCCTCTTACCTTGTTCTTGGTTGAGTAAAATGTTGATCACAATCAGTGCATGATTAGAATCCCAGGAGCTTGAGCTTCAACTTTAGTGTAAGGGTATGCATCCATCCACCCTTCATTTTGCAATGCTCTATCTAATTTGCACATAATTAGGTCCTCTTCCATGTTATTGCACCATGTGTATTGAAGACCTCTAGTCGGCAAGTCTTCAAGATGACTCTCATAGAGGCACTGATTAAATTATGTTGTATCCCTTCTATTAATACCAATTCCACCAGATTTCTCAGCATTATTTCTCACTACATTAAAATCCCCAACTACTATTCATGGAATCTATCCAATTGTGTTTCCATCACTCAATAATTGTTGCCACAAAGCTCTCTTTTTTTCTCCTTTATTGTTTGCATATACATAAGTAAAATATAACCTTCTCCCCTCCTTAGTGCAAACACTTCCAGTTATATGCTGACTGGATTTATTCATCATAGTGATTGTGATGTCTGGGCTTTTCCAGCCTAACCACAATCTTGATACACCCTTACTATTAACACCGTAGTCAAATTCCCATCCCTTAGTCCATTTTGCTTTGATTTGTTTGATGTATTACTCTTGTTTCTAACAATCCCACCATCTGTACCTTTTCATATTTCAACACTTTCTTTATATCCCTTTGGCTCAGAGGATCATTCATTCCTTTTACATTCCAACTAGCTATTGCTATCATGGTCTTTTCTGCGTTTCCTTTTACTGTTCTTTTTCCTTACCATCTGATTTCTTGTGGCAGTTTGCCAGTGTTCCTCAATCACTTTATCTGCAGGTGTTCCATCTTCATTATCCATCCTTTCCTGTTGTTGACTATGCTCACTAGGCTCATTGCTCCCCATATTTTCATTGTCATCAAGCACATAAAAGCTGTTTTTAGTTGCTATTTTATCATCACCCTTCACTTTTTCATCTGTAATGGCCCTAGCCAGCTGCTCTACATTTTCACAAACTTTCATTGTTTTAGCACTAGCTTTTGGTCTCCAAATCTGCTTGGGTGGTGCCTTCTTATAGTAGTTTTCCAATTGATGCCCATATATATGACAATGAGTGCATTTGACTGGAATTCAATCATATTCTATTTTTTGCTTTACTACCTTTTCCCCTGGTCCTTTTATTCGAACAACCTCAAGCAGCCTTTGGTCTAACTTAATTTCAACACTCACTCTTGCATATCCCAATCTTTCCTTTTTTTTACAATCATTTGATCCAAGTATAATGGTTTGCCAACTGCACTTGAGATTCTACTTATCATTTTAGTTGACCAAAATTGAAGTGGTAAACTTGGTAACTTTATTCAGACTGGAATTACATTCACCCATTCTCTTTCAATGGACATGGACTCAGTCCATGGTTTAACAATGACAGGTTTGTTGTCATAAAACCATGGCCCCATTTCTAGTATTTTCTCCTTAACACTAACTTTATTCGATCGAATAAAAAACATACCTGGTTTTAGTAGGCTGCAAGTAAATGCCCCAAATTGTTTCCATTTCCTTTCCATGAATCCTTGCATCACATGCATTGGGGGTCGTGCACTAAGAACATATACAATTATCAAATTTTTCCAATTTTTAATTCCTTCTTCTACATCTTCTTCCATATATTCCACCCCTTTGATGCCATCAATTTCTTGGGTTTTGATAAATTCTAGAATGTTTTCTTTCACATATTCCTTATTAGGTTTAGTTACCGCAATATAAGATACCCTTCCCCCTAATTTTTGTTGTGGTGGTTTAGGATTCCCCTGTTCTTGCATTCGATTCAACCCTGAGGGTAGTGATAAAAATTCCTCCAATGTACCCGATCTATTCTTTTCAAACCTTTGTGATTTGGGGCTACTGTCAGTCATTGGATCCGCCATTTGCCTTTTCAGTTCGTCATGTTTACTGGATTCACCCGCAACAGATTCACGCGCCCCCACTTTCCCATCTTCTTCACCATGTAATGCTTTTTTCATTCGAGGAAAAGAGTACAATATCTTTGTCTGAGTTTCCCTTATCATTAATTATTTCTTCAATTCCCCATTCTCTTGTCTTAATGTATCAATCTGCTCCCGTAATTTCACAATCATCTCTTTAATTCCCTCTTCCTCATCAGATTCCATGCTTGACATTAAATTTTGTTCTGGTATGATATCATTGACGTCCTTGAACTACTCAGAGCCTAGGGATACTGACCCTGTATAATTCTTCGGGAAGTATAACCCTAGTGTGTTGCTAACTTGAGTTTGATTCCATTCCTTTTGAACAAAATCTTCAGCATATGAATCTTTAACTACTCCTCTCAGCCGTAATGATCGTCTTATGGCTGTCGGCATTGTCTCTAACGACCTTCTTGTCGCTGGATATCCTCTTTCTTAATTGCTAAAACATCTTTCTAAACGGTTATTTTTCCTTTCTCTGCCCCCTTAAGGTATCTTTCTTAATCATTATTAAGTTTTGCAAATCCGATTTGAGTGATTTTGATGGAGGATCTCTCTTCTTCAATTTGTGAATTACCACAAGGACTGAAAGTAAGGATAAGATTGTCCAATGCAACACTGCGTAGCTGCTTGGTTGAAGAGTCTGGTATGTTGTATACCTAAACCTTCATCAAGCTTAGGACCAAAATCGCATGAGGGCTTACCTAATGAATCCTATTTTACGTACCACCTCCACTCCATGAGAAATGGATGAAAGGCTAGTCAGAAGAGATCATACAACAAATTAATTAAAGTTAGCAAGCGACGCTTTTCTTTTCTTTTTCTTTTTCTTTTTTAATTGCTTCATTTGTAACCAAAAAAAAAAGAGAAACGAAAATTTGATTGACGGCAAAGGTTTCTTTTTACTTATTTTGCATTATGCAGGTACTAGTTGTTAAACTAAATCACTCCACATTGCTGTGGGGAAGGTCCTGGACCTTGTACTTTTAAGTTGTCTTTTTCTTTTTTTTATTTCTTTTGGATGGGAAATCTTAAAAAAATATTAAAATCCGATTCAATACCCAAAAAATGGAAATCAATGATTTATTTGGGAATTCTATGAAATTTGGGACCTTAGACTTCGAATGAAAGAATTTGGTATTTTGATTTCCTTTAGTTTCCATATATACGTGATGCTCTTCATGGTGATCAGATAGTTGCCTCTTTACCACATTAATCTATGGCTAGCTGTTTGCGTTGCTGGGCAAACTCACTATCGATCGTGCACTTGTGACACAACCGATAAACGGTGTGGGATCTTTTTTGCCTCTCGGGCCTGAGGACTTCGCTAAAAAGGAAAATTAATAGATGATAATATGCTGAATTGGTCAGAAGACGATGCGCCCACTTAAATTACAAATATAATTCTTACAGCAATGAACACAATTTCTACAATGCACTGGATTTCCTATCGATACCACATAGATTATCTAACAGACTGCTTAAAGAAGTCTAAATAAGCTATTCTTTCTAGTCTAGTTTTGTTGAGAGATTGATGACTTTTTTTTTCTGTTGCCTTCATCTGCTTTTATACTCGCATCATTTGTAACTATCTTCTTCTAGTAACTGTCATTCCTTATCTTTATTGGGAGTAACTTCTCGAACCCCACGATCGATTGCTCCCTTCGAAATCTTCTTGATCATGCTGATCGTGGCCCACTTCATAAACTTTTCACTAAACGTTTCTCTTGGATATTTTTATCTTAACTCCACGTTTGTTTTAACGCTATCGATCATGTCGTTCTTTGGCAGTTTCCTCCTTCTTGTGTGGGTTATTCTAATATTTGTTTTTCGCGTTTCTTTTCAATTATTTATCTCTTCCTTACAACTCGGTAACAGATGATAACCCCAACAGTCGTGCCTTCTCCACTCTCTTCATTAATGCACTCCTTTGTGGTTATCATCATGCCATGTGTCCACACACTATTTGTGAAAATATTGGTGTCAACATTGCCCCCATTAACTCGCTCGACGTATACAGTCGTGTGAGTTAATCATGTTCGTCTCAACTTCTAACGCCCTTAACTCCTGGCCGTTTTATCTAGGCTGTTTTAAATTGGCTTTTGTTCATTCGTTATCAGAGTATCTTCTTAATCACAGTAAACCCTAGAACTTACAATTGTTCCTTTCTTGCACTTTTCCAAAAATCATGGTGAAGAAAAGAACTATTCGTCGAGGAGATGAGGGAGAAGGAGTCGAGTATCCTCCAAAGCAGAGCATTAAAACTCGAGGAAGAATCAATCATAAAAAATGAAGACATCTTTGTTTTTTTTCCGACTGTAAGCTCTATCTGGACTACACCTTTTGGCTTTGAAATGCCTCCTGCAAAATTGCATACCATAATTTTGGAGGGAATCAAATCCTTTTCATCCTTGCACAACTTCCTCAACATTCTTGTGCGTAGAATATTCACTGCCTTGTTCAATGTGGAAATAATGGTATACAAACTGGCTGGCCGTCGTGGAAATAAAAAGAGGCTTCAAATGTCTTGTTCTTTGAGGGTCTGGTTTAGTTAATATGACCCTATTTCCATGGTCGATTATAATTCCCTTACTTGAATGGTTTTGACTTAACTCTCCTATCGTGTCATCTGTTTCTTTAACTACAAAGATATTTGGTACTAGTGCTCCATCATCTTCTTCATTCTGAATCACTTGGTTTTCTTTTGCCTCAAACGTGAGAGGAAGAATAAACACCATGTTACAGTCGATATTCACCTCGTGCTCTCCAAGAGCAGCTTCCTTTGTGTTTCCAAATTTTTGTCTTTGATGACCACTTTGCCCTCTGTCTTATCATCTTTCACATCGGGAAGAGTCGTCTTCACTCCTTTACTAACTGACAGCTTTTCAAGTGGTTGAAATCTTCCTTTAGCAACCATTTCTTAAAGAATCTCTTCCTCTATTTGTTTCTTCTGTTGAACTCCAACCGTATTTTGATTTTCTCCTCCTCTTGTCCAGATCCACTTTTTTCTTTCAAGTTGGGCTTGCTTGATCTCCAACTCCCTTTGCATTATAACTACAAACTTTCTCCGAACTCTTCTTTTCTGTGTTCTGGTCGAATCTTGATACGTCTCAAGAAATGAGACTCTCTCCTAACTGATTGCATGCCAATGGTTATCAGCCAAAATTTTTTGACTTTAACATCCTTGATTCCCCTCAATATTTTCACATCATCTAAAACTCATCTCGCTACCCAGTCGTTATAGGATTTTTTTTCCTTTATAAGTTTTTGACACATACGTCGGATCAAAAGGTCCAAACCTTGGCCTTACCATTTTTGAACTAAAATGTCCTGGCCCCATGTTATTTTGATAAATGACCTGATTAGCCATGTTTGGCTGCTTAAAATGCATTCTCGATTGAAAAACTTTTGGCTTCCTCGGCTTGCTTTCTTGTATCATTTCTCTGCGAGTTTTATTTTCCATCACTCGCTCTTTTTTTCACATCTTATTTGACCATTCTTTGGAGGAACCACAACTCTGACACACCGGTTCTCCAATCGGTCCAATCTTAGACACAGATGTGCCTGATTTTAAGATCAAACTCCCTTTGTTGGATCTACTTTCTTCATCGGTCCACAAAATGCCTTCTCTTTTCTTGTAACCACAACCAAAATTTCCATCCATATCATAGTCAAAACTTATCTTTTCTTTGTTTCTTCTCTGATTATGATCTCTCTCTAAAGGTCTCCTTGTCTTAAAATTATCACTTTCGGAACTTCAGCTTCGCTTGAGCAGTCGACTGGATTGTAATCCACCGATACCATGTTGATATCAAGTGCCATCTCTGGGAAGGGGTCGCTGTCCACTTCCATCACTTATTTGTCCTTCTCAACAAACTTGAGGAGTCCAGCCTCGATTTGGTCCTGCACCGCATTGCAAAAAATGACACAGTTATTAGTGTTATGACTAATAGTGTTATGCCATTTGCAAAACTTAGTTTTCTTATCCTTTAGGGGCCTAAGAGGACCCCAAAGCTAGATGAACTTTATCTTTTGGAGGTGGTCGAAGATCTGGTCTGCTTGGTTTATATCGAACGAGTATTTCCTCAATGGGGGCGAAGGATTCAGCTTATTTGGCTGTCTCGAGGGCAGACTAATATGATTTTTGACTTTGACCAGAGTTTCACAGGTAACAGGTTTTTTTCCAACCATTTCTGCAGCATCCACTTCTAGATCGATAGAATCTTGATAATAAATTCCCATTAAGGAATTCTTCTTAATCTGCTCTTCTTTCAACAGAGTTTTGTTACGGGTTACCCTAGAAGATAACTCGAACACTTACCTGAATTCTATTCCTTCAAACTTCTTCTTAATTTCTAAATCTAAACCATTGAGGGCTAGATTCACCAACTCAGACTCTGGCATATGAAAATGACATTTGTTTTTGAAGCTTTAAATCTTTCTAAGAAGTGCTCTGCACTTTCCCCTGAATATTGCTTCAATCTAGCCAAATCAGCTAGAGAAATCTCGGGTTCCATTTTGAAGAACTAAACATGGAATAAAGCTTCCATGTACTTGAAAGAAAACACTGAGTTAGGTGGAAAGTTCGCAAACCACAAAAATGCCACCACAGTCAATGAGTACTGAAACCATTTTAACTTAATCCAGTCAAATTGACCCAAGTCTCCACACTGGAAAGTAAACCTAGCAATGTGTTCAATGGTCGATTGATTCCCTTCACCATGAAATAGGCTGAATTTTGGAACATTTGCCCCTTTAGGTATTTCCAACTGGTCAATATCATCAGGGTATGGTTTTCGATATAGAGGCCTATCGATAGGCCTATATCCTTGACCCATTCTAACTCGTGGAAGTTCATGAGGAAATTGTGGCATCTGGCCCACTTCAACTCGATGAAATTCATGCAGTAAATGTGGCATCCGACCCATTCCCACTCGATGGAATTCATGTGGTAGATGTAGCACTGATTTGTAACCCATCCTTTCCATGTCATTTATTTGACCGTCATCGGTCGTCTCTTTGAACACAGGGTTTTCAAACATATTCACTCTTTCTGGGTTTCTCTTATGAGGAGGGGCAAATGTACCCTCGACTCCTTGGCCAGTATGGTACTGGCCATTTCCATTTCTAGGAACCTTGATATATTAGGCCATGTAGCAGGGTTCTTTGTCCCACTTACTCCTACTTCTTTCCTATTTGGCCCGTTTTCTCCCCCATCGATAGGTGCGGGAATGTACCAACCAGAATCATGTGGCTGATTTGAACTCAAACCATTTGGTTGTTTTACAGCATTTTTTTATCCTTGTAGGAGAATCATCGATCGCCAGTGGATCAGTATGGCTGTTAACAGGGGCTTTCCCATTTTGCAGGTTTAGATTTACCACCTTAGTCGTAGAAGAAGTCTGTTTTGGGATTTCTCCCGACAAACCTTTTATCATTTCCCTTTCATAGGCGTTTCTTTCCTCTGAGGCTCGCTTCACTTCTTCTACTATCTTGGATCTAAACTGGCTCTGCTCACTAAACAACTTATTCAAAGACATAGTTTGATTTTCCAAAACAATCATAAATCGAGACACCATGTCTTTAAACTCTTCGGTTAATGAACTAACATGGTCCATCATCTATGCCAAAGTTTGACCATTGTGGCGGATAGTCGGCATCCCTATGTTAGGACTTCTATTGTCACTGGAATTTCCCCCATTGGAATTTCCTGAATCTTGAACATTGGCGTTCACATTTTCATTCATGTTCATGCCATTAATTCTTGAACATTCCTCGTTGCTTCCAAATTGTCACCTTTGTTGTTAGTGTTCGGATTTTCAGTACCATTAGTAGTACCAGTTTGTCTCACAACATTACTACACGTGCTTGGCATAGTTTTTTTTTTCTAGCTACCACGGTCCCACCGGGCGTGCCAATGTTTGCGCTGCTGGGAACACTCACTATCGATCGTGCGCCTGTGACACAACCAATAAACAGTGTGGGATCTTTTTTGCCTCTCGAGCCTGAGGACTTCACTAAAAAGGAAAACTAACAGATGGTAATATGCTGAATTGATCAAAAGACAATGCACCCACTGAAATTACAAATACAATTCTTACAGAACGAACACAATTTCTACACCGCACTGAATTTTCTATCGCCTAAAGAAGTCTAAATAAGCTATTCCTTCTAGTCTAGTTTTGTTGAGAGATTGACAACCTTTTTTTTTTCTTTTCTGTTGCCTTCATCTACTTTTATACTAGCATCATTTGTAACTGTCTTCTTCTGGTAACTGACATTCCTTATCTTTATTGGAAGTAACTTCTCGAACCCCACGATCGATTGCTCTCTCCGAAATCTTCTTGATCATGCTGATCGTGGCCCACTTCAGAAACTTCTCACTAACCGTTTCTTTTGGATATGTTTATCTTAACTCCACGTTTGTTTTAACGCTATCGATCATGTCGTTCTTTGGCAGTTTCCTCCTTCCTGTGCGGGTTATTCAAATATTTGTTTCCCTCGTTTCTTTTTAATTATTTATCTCTTCCTTACAACTCGATAACAGATGATAACTCTAACAATCGTGCCTTCTCCGCTCTCTTTATTAATGTACTCCTTTGTGGTTATCATCATGCCATGTGTCCACACACTATTCGTGAAAATATTGGTGTCAACAGTAGCCAATATGAATAATCTTGAATGCAGTCAAATTTGGATAAAAGCTAAGACTTAACTTGTCCTTTGACTAATGTCAGCCAATAAAAGAAAATTAAGGTCGTTCTAACATCTCTGGGGTCAGAAGATAGGATTTGGACCCAGGTCAAGTGATTCATGCAAAGTCATTGCAGTAAAACACGGGATAAGAACACGTAAAACCGCACATTCATTCATGGATCTTATATTTGTGTCCAAAACCATATCCTGATTTGAAGGGCTTATCAACAAACATGAAGAGCCTATATAAAGCTCAGACCTGTATCCAGACAAGGAGTTCAAAGGTTAGAGAGGAAGGGTGAGGCTGCCAATGTAGACAGGAGCAACCTTTTCCCAGAAAAACAAATAAGGACTCAAAGGTTGCTCAAGTTTTAAGGAAGACAGGCAACATACTTCCAGATATATTGAGGGGCCTTTGGTTCTGTTGTATCTCAAAACAAATTAAACAAGGAAAAGAAAACTCGCCAAGCACATTCACAGCGAGCTCGCTTCAAAGATGGCGGGAGGACATTTCGTGTCTCAAGGAGGTTCGGGCAACTATGAGGGCCGTGTCACCCCCTTCGTGGTCATCACCTGTTTGGTTGCAGCCACCGGCGGTCTCATCTTCGGCTATGACATCGGTATCTCAGGTACCGCCAAAGTTTAACCCTAGCTCTAGCGTTTCACTTAAGAAAGCGTGCAATCCTGCGCGGTTGTAACTGGTCTGGTAACATAGTTCAACATTCTTGTACAAGAAACTTTGAAAAAGTTCTCATCTATAATGGACTTCCTCATCTGGATCCTAAGCATACTTTGGTCGAACATTTTCCCTTTGATATTGAGCGATGGCTTTTCAATGGGGTTATGCAGGAGGAGTTACATCCATGGATGAATTCTTGATCAAGTTCTTCCCCTCAGTCTACAGAAAGGAGAAAGATTTGAGCGGCGACTCAAGCCAGTACTGCAAGTTCGATAGCCACCTGTTGACGTTGTTCACCTCTTCGCTCTACATTGCAGCACTGATTGCTTCCTTCTTTGCTTCTGCAACAACAAGGGTATTTGGCCGAAAGGTCTCGATGTTTTGCGGAGGCATCATTTTCCTTTGTGGTGCTGTCCTAAATGGAGCCGCCATGAACGTCACAATGCTCATCATTGGTCGTATTCTTCTGGGTGTAGGGATTGGATACGCTAACCAGGTACTGCTCTCGATTTTTTCACCAAAAGCATGCGCTTATATTTCTCACTTGAACCAGAAAATTGCATTAATCTAACTGAAATCGTCTTTGCATGAATCATGGCAGTCTGTTCCAGTCTATCTATCAGAGATGGCACCACCAAAGGTAAGAGGTGCACTCAACATTGGTTTCCAAATGGCCATCACAATTGGTATATTCCTCGCAAATTTCGTGAACTACGGCACATCAAAAATGAAAGAAAATGGGTGGAGGTACTCGTTGGCTATAGCAGGCGTCCCTGCTATAATTATGACCGTTGGATCCGTCTTTCTCCCAGACACTCCAAACTCCCTAATCGAGAGAGGCCAGCAAGAGAAGGCGAGAGCCATGTTGGAAAAGATCCGTGGCACAGAAAATGTGCACGAAGAGTTCCAAGATCTCTTGGAGGCGAGCGAGACCTCAAAACAGGTGCAGCACCCATGGAAGAACATCAGGCAAAGGAAATACCGGCCTCAGCTCGTGATCACCCTGCTCATTCCATTTTTCCAGCAGCTCACTGGCATCAACGTGATCATGTTTTACGCTCCTGTTCTTTTCAAGACACTGGGATTTGGTGATAGTGCCTCCCTCATGGCTGCAGTTATCACTGGCCTTGTCAATGTTTTTGCTACATTGGTGTCAATCTTCACTGTTGACAAGTTTGGTAGAAGAGCGTTGTTTCTTGAAGGTGGAGCTCAGATGCTTATTTGCCAGGTGAGAATGCTATTTAATTTAAGAAGATGAATAAATTACTCCCTCCATTCCTCTAAAGGAGCCCCATCCCCAAAAAAGAGTCACCTAGCACATTTATCCATCGATGTAGCGGAAGTTAAAGCTTCGTACTCGGCTTGTCTTGGACTTGTAATCCAGCTCTCAACAGAGGTTGAGGACGAGGGCATATATTTACATCTGAAAATTTCATCACCTCTGAATCAGCATCTCAAATCTATCTTCCATGCATGAGTCTGTAAGCTACGTTTGATCTATGTACAAATTGTTCTACCTTGGCATGACGAACATGATTAATTTCTTGTAGATTGCTGTTGGATCCATCATTGCTTCAGTGTTTGGAGTAACCGGGGAGGGCACCTTCAGCAAAAGCCTGGGCAACGTTACCGTATTCTTGATTTGCGTGTACGTGGCAGCGTTTGCATGGTCTTGGGGCCCGTTGGGATGGTTGGTACCAAGTGAGATCTTTCCCCTAGAAATCCGATCGGCGGGGCAGTCCATCAACGTCTCGGTGAACATGTTCTTCACCTTCATCATTGCTCAGATCTTCCTCACCATGCTTTGCCACCTCAAGTTCGGTCTCTTCTTTTTCTTTGGCGGATTTGTGCTCATAATGACAACTTTCATCTTCTTCTTCTTGCCCGAGACCAAGGGCGTGCCAATTGAAGAGATGAATAGAGTGTGGAAGGCACACTGGTTCTGGGGGAAGTACATCCCAGATGACGCTGTTGGCCTTGGACATGGCAAACCCACAAGCCATGAGGTCTGAAAGGGGAATCTAATAACAATGTACGTCGTTGAGGAAAGAGTGTATTACGCAATGGAGAAGAGAGTGAGAGTAAAAGGGAATAAAAGGGAAGGATCTGTACATGCCTTTTTTATTCCTTTATGCTATACTCAATTCTACCTATTATTTCATTGGTTTTCGAGAGATTTCTCTAGCACTCCTTGTTCATCGGCTTCAGACTTGTGGATTCCTTTGCTGTTTAAATAAGTATATGCAATAAATGTACCGACTTTAACTATTAAAGTGGCAGCTTGTGATACGTTATGTTGCTTTGGTGTTGTGAATGGACGATCGCATATATAAACCTATTTGGACACCCTCTAAAAAGAGCCCCAGCAGATCAAAGCGGCCGATTGCCAAGCCTCATTCTGCCTCTAGGCTTTGCAAGCCCAGTTAGTAACACATAGACTTAATGGCAGCCAAGCAACTCTGGCATTTTTTAGGATGCTGGTTGAGTAAACGTGTGATGCACGTGAACACCAATACTTAAAGGGTTCATAGTTAGAAAAATCATCAATACGCATCACAACAAAAATGAAGTAAAGAATTATGAGAAAATGCATACGCAATTCAACATATTGGTTGATAAGAAACTGGCGTACGAAAATATTGACACAAGTCAAATATTTTGCTCATATAAGGCATTCACAAACACGGCACAAGCATGGCAATAATCACCTTTTTCAACACGTATATAATATGTAAGATCGGAGAATAACTTATTGTCAAAATCTAGCAAGCCACGACACAACAACCTGCTTAAATCAAGGGTTACAGTTTCACTAGATAAACCTAGTGGCCAAACTATTTCAATAACCCCTCCCATCTTTTATCGGTCAATCGAAAAACATTGCACCTATATTAGAGATAGATGTATACATTCCTGCAGTATCAATGTAGTTAGAGTGTTAGACATCTAGTTAATACCAAAAGTGTTTCATCTATTAAAGTTTGTGATAGTTGTATTTCTTGAACACTAACTTAAACTAAATGGTATATACTTTTGGCCCTCTTGATGTTCATTTTTAGTTAATGTGAATGTTTATATACTATTTAGTCTAGTTAACTTTTCTACTTCAGTTGTAAGCTGCCAAAATTATTTTTTTTGGAGGGTTGGATGTCTCGCTCCATATCGATAGCTCTCTATATCTAATACATGAGATGTTTTCAAAGTTATTAACGACTTAGACACAATCTCTGTCAATTATACTGCCTATTAGTCATTTAACATCGAATAAAATGCCCCATGCTAAAAAGTAAAAGCTTGACTCCCACCATTCTATCTATCGAACAATTTTTTCCCAGAAAAAAAAAAACTAGAATCTTGGTGTTGATTATATTGTAATATGTATGGTAAAAACTGACACCTAAAATATACCCTATAATTATCATGCATCGTCCTAAAAAAGTCAATGATTGTAAGTTTTAGAAGAGGTTAGAAGGTTTACCTTTATAGCGTTAGAAGTTAGATAAACTCTTAAATCAACACTCATTTCAAACTTACATACTCAAAAATATTAAGCAACTAACTTAAAAACATAGAATTAAGTTACTCCTGAACAAACTTTGGATAACAAGGGCAAAGGTTATTTATTTTGCCACTTGACATAGTGTAGACGAAGAAGTCACAACAATTAAATTATGGGAGATGTATGAAGGTATAGAGTCATTTACATGAAAAGAGAACGTGAAAGCGGTTTGAGATAAGCCAGCAATTACATAGGTGGTAACATTTGAAAGCCATTGATGTAAATTTGTAAAAGTATATAAGTGCATTTGTGTTTAAAAATAAATTACATGAATCTACTGTACACACACGAGCACACTTTCACAGACGCCCGCACACGTGCACACGCGCACACACAATATAAGGTCTCACATCAAAACGCAAGATAGCAGAAAAGTTTAAGCATATCCAATTTTTTGCCTTCTTTTTTTCATTGAATTGTATTACCAGATTTTCATGGCCAACATAAAAGACTGAACCAATTATATATTAAGAGAAAATGAGAGTGAATTTCATCTATAGTAAGCAAAAATCATTATCAACTAATGACATTTTAAAAAAAAAATTGTTGAAATTAGTATTCTTCCCGGTTCCAATTGAATATCATTCTATACTAATTGTAATATGCATAAACTTTGTAGGCCTTTATGCTCCATAGTCCATAACCTAATCATTATGTCTGCTCCGATATCTCCTCTTTTCTAGGCTCTTGTTGCTACGATGAAACAAACATACAAATTATTTTTAGGTTAGATTGAAGAAAGTTATTATGATTTTGAGTCCTAATCACAATTCTCTCAACACTAATGCAAAAAAAGGGTGTCCCTTGTTGATTATATTGCTTTTTTTTTTTTTTTTCTTTAAACAACAGAAGGGCAACGAGAAATTGTCGTGGGTTAGTGTTTCTAAACCGTTTTATTTCTTTTTCTTTTTATGGAAATCAGTTCTATTTCTTACTTGTTAATTGAGTTTTTTGTTTGTAAAATTAGCCAAACCACCTTTCTTTCTCCTCCGTGGAATGCTCTAAATAAGCCCGATCTCTATTATCCGTAACCATGCTTGGGATGGACTACAAACTTGACGAATACTGAATACAAAAACTGTACTTCTCTTTAATATGCAGTCGTTGGCCTCAGCGAGAGGCGATTATTGCGATTGCCTTCCCCCCATACGCCTCCCTCTCTACTTACCCTGATTCCGTCACCATCGTCGGATTTCCCGGCGTGTGGTGACGTGGTAGCTTAGGTAGGTCTCTAGTTCGGTCTGTTTGTGTGGGATCTTGGTGGATCTGGCGGCCTGGACTGCCACCGCCGCTATGACGTTCGCAATCCATCTAATTGCTATCCTCCGTTTTCTGGGCGTTGGAGCTCGGTTGGAGGTGTTGATCGGGGTACGCTGCTAGGTTTCTTGGGGGTGCTTCGCAATTGGGTTGTGGTGGGCTTTGGGTGTAGTAATCTCGCCTTAGGTTTTGGGTTTGTTGAGCTGCCTCGGGTTGGTGTTGAGATATGGTTAGTCTAGGGCTAGGTTTTCTTCTTCTAGGGTTTTATCTCCCCCTCCCCCCTAGTTGATTCCCCCTCCCCCCTTGCCCTAGAAAGGTTGGCGAATTGTGTTGCTGCTTGGTAACTGTTGGTGACTCCAGCGAAGAGTGTATGCTGGGTCACGGTGTTTCCGTTTCAGTTTGTGCGAGAGCCCAAGGTTTCTGATGATGCCGAGAGTCCTGGGGGATTGGTCTAGGGTTGTCTTCGATTAAAGATCGTGAGGGGTCACGGGTTGTTCTTGGTGATATCTGGCGATTCTGGTTGTTTCGACCGGTGCTTCGGTGAGGCTGGTTGGTCAGTTGGTGGTTTTGCGGGGCTTCCGAGTGTAAGAGTTTGAAGCTTCTGAGATGTTTGCTCGCATGCTCTCTGGGGATCGGCAGCTGTGGGATGCCCGGAGAAGGTGGTGTTTTTCGGCGCCGGCGTGGATGCTTGGGATTGATGCCGCGTTGCAGTGAGGGGGACACATGTCCGGTGTTGGGCTAGCGGTGGACTATTAGTTGGGTTTGTTGTATTGGTTGTTTCTTTAGTCCTTATCTTAGTTTAATAGCTAGCTATTTTAATTAGGTATATATCATTTTTGTTGTTGATTAGTTTAGTTCGTTAATTCCCCTTAAACCCAAAAAGAAAAAAAAAAGGGTTGACTATCATTTTTTTGGTTTCCTTTTGCCGTTTATTTCTCTTTTGTCAGTGTTTGTTGTTTAGTTTATTTTATGGCAATGTCTATCGAATGGGGGTGTCATCCGACTGTCTTTTACTTGCCTTTTGGCATGCTCTATAACCTCTTGTACTTATCTTGGTATGTATTTTTACTCTTCTCTCAAAAAAATATATAAATATTTCTTTTTCTTTTTCTTTTTTTTGGTTCCTGGTTTTTGTTGGCAAGATGCCTATGTACTACTCGTAATATTGGTATAGGTTAATGCTTTTTCGGTACCTTTTCCGCCGCAGGTATCCCCTATACAGTTGTAGAAAAAAGAAAATGTATGTACTGAACCCATTAATATAATTGTATGCTTCATAACATTGGATTGTTCCTTACAATTTCTAATGCTTCATAACAAAGTCGCTGTGCTCCACATTCATACATTTAGGTCAGGGAATTCTTAATATAGACAAGTTTTCTTTTTCTTTTATTATAGTTCTCTAGAGTGGCATGATGTTCCTAGGATTGTTCAAATTAGGCGGTGATAATGTCATATGTTAGGTATAGTTGTAAACATAAGTAGTGGCGGTTTTCTTTTCCGACCTAGGGTTGTTCTCAACTTTTTATAATCTAGAATTAGAATTATACTTAAAAGAGATCTTTAAATTGCACTCCAATTTTTAACACATTGTATATATATGTGCTCTAATTTTGAACCAAACCATTGCACTTTTATCGCTAGCAAGCTGTGTGTTGAAGTACAAAATTAAAATACATCTTTAGCCACGGTGTATATAAATGAGCTTGGTATTAGCAAAAAAAAGTGTCCGATAGGATTATGCTAACAAAGTACATTCTTCTTATAGCTAATAGATTATGTTGACTTTTCAGCTAATACATTCTCTTTTAGGCAAACAAATATTCTTTTCGGCTAATACATTCTTCTTATAGCTAGTAGGATTTTGCTAACAAAGTACTTTTCAGCTAATACATTCTCTTATAGGCAAACAAATATTCTTTTCCAAATCATTTGGTTGACGAGATAAAAGAATGAAAAGGAAGTATTAGACAACTTAAAAGAATCTATTCTAGAAATCAAGCTACTTAAAGGATATTGTTTATGCCAAGCATTTGGCTCCAGTTTAAATAACCATCTGCCAGGCATTACGTTGTTGATTCCGTTAGTTAATTGAAATATATTTGAGTAACCACTTATGCTTTTCTCAAAGGCTGAGAAACACTCTCATCTGCCTCTCATATTGCAAAAGGTAAGTTTTCAAGGAATCTTATCTTCCAACTTTTATTGTGATTTTACAAGTCTAATGCATCAATCTTCTAAGACTAACATGTTCTACTCAATTTGGACAAATCTTTCCAAACTGAACTTTAAAAGGCTATTGGGAACGTTTAGCAAATAAATTATAAGAAGCTAAGAGTGGGCAATAAAGAAATGAAAAGGTAAATGAGTTTTAAGATAAGTCTTAACCGTCATTGGATGATTCAAACACCGATAGTTTCTTTGGTGTGGTTTTTACAACGTAGGGGGTCCATGGTAATAGCCCAATAATTATGTAATGGTAGTTTCAAAGGGAATGGTGGTGACATGAAAGGTGTGTACATGATATAGTGTCGGCATGGGTGATGGTGATGTTAAAGGTGGCAGGGATGTTTGAATAGTAATTGGTGTGACAAGTGGTGGTGGTGGTGGTGGTGGTGGTCGTCCTGATAATAATAATCTGGTGGTAGTGGCGATAACTGCAGTGATGATCGATGGTTATGGTGAAAATAATGGTACTTGTAGTAGGGACAGTAATAGTGGTGGTCGTCGTGATAATAATACCCGGTGGTAGTGAAAATAACTACAGTGATGATCGATGGTCGTGGTGACAATAATAGTGCTTTTGGTAGTTTCATTTGGTGATACTTTTACTTGCTAATTAACAATGTTCTTTATTCCTAAATAATTAATTCTGACTTTAATGTCTTTAAATTTTACAGTAATATTATTGTTAATTTTTTATTCAAAACGTAATCAACTATGATGAGATATATAGTCAACAAGAATCATATTACTTTCAAATCCATGCATTTGCACGGGTTCATTAACTAGTAGTAAGTAAAAATCATTATCAACTAATGATCATTTAAAAAAAATTATTGAAATTAGTATATAAGATGTTATGGTCATGTGTTTCACATCCGATTCTATACCAAGCATCACGTTGTAAATGACATCAAAATAAATTCATATACTAATTGAAAGTGTCATGAGAAGTGAAAGAGGCATCCATCTATTAATTGTAACTACCATTAAAGTGAAAAAAGTGGACCTGTTGAAACAATCTAGATTTTAGCATGTTAATTGTACTTAAAATGATAATTGAGTGATTTAAAATTACATGAAGGGTATTCTTGTCCAAAAAATAATTTATATTGTTCAAAAAATAATTTACACTCATTGATACTTTTAAAAATAGTATAGATAGATAGATTAGGGCAAGCCATTTTCTACTCACAAAGGGAACCACAAAGCCCGTCCCATGGCACCTTTTTCACCTCTACCTCACGAATGCATCTTGCATAACCAGCAGATAACCAACCACCAATAAAAAAAAAAAAAAAAAACCTAACCATTCTCTCTCTACTGTACAGCCTCTCCTCCACAGACCCTGTTTGCTGCCCCTTCCCCCTCAACTCCCATGGTTGTGAGCTGGGAAGGGGAAGCCCTCTCACTAGAAATCATCTTCCTCCATCTCTTTTTGCTCCCGTCCTCCATCACTTTTGTTCCTCCTATCTAGGCACCCCATTTCTGCCTCCGTCCATCACCACCCTCCTCCACCCTCCGATCTACACCACCACCCACATATCGGCAGCCCTTCAACCACAAACTTACTCCCTCGCACTCGCTATCCTCAGATCTAAAAAAAATTTCAAATCCGCTGCGTCACCGGACCTTCGATCCGGTTGGTTCCGATTGAGATCTCTAATTCGGGTCCGAAATGGCGGGATTGTGGTTCGAAATGGACGGATCTAGCTGAGCAGGATGATGTTCTTTCCCTTCGAGCTGCATATCTTTCAGATCTGGCCTTGGGTTCCCTCTCCATCTCTGTTGGATCCGATGAAAATCACAGCAATACTATAAACTGTCATCTTATGCGGCCCCTAGAACTGATGCCCCATTGCATCTTCTCCACCTGTACCATTTGATATGGATTTTCAAAATCTAACAATGGTAATACTTATGTTTAACACTTTCCTCCAAAGCCATGTTATTCATGCATGTGCTTTCATTACTGTACTTTGTTGTACTTTTCAGGGCAAAATATTAGTTTGTGCTCCTTCAGTTTGTAAATTATTGTCGTAGTAATAAAATTTATGTTCGATCAAAAAAAAAAGATAACCAACCACCAATTGCCATGACGAGATCCTTTAGCAAGAACTCACTCCCACATTACATTGCAGTCCTTTTATCTCATAGTATTGAGAGCATTCAGTTCCCCATTTCCCTGGCACAGCATGGCACACACTCCAATTGAGTAGAGTTCAAATTCGCCCGAAATTATAAGTCTGCCTGCCTGCCTCCCTCAAAAATTCCTGGAGCCTTAATTTCATTGCTTTCCCCTAAAAGCTACAGTGCTTGAGGCAAAGGTCCAAAAGTACGTATTAACGTTGTGCTCACTAATAAAAAGTAGTCCAAATTCTCTTACTAGTCAAATCTCAATGTTAAGGCTCTTCAAGCTGGACAGTGAAGATCTGATATAGAAGTAATAAAGAAACAATGCAATGTGACGAAGGTCGCAACAAAGAGCTAACTATTATTTCTCCAAAAGCCAGTACCAAAACCTCGAATAGACCCATCATGACTATGAAGGCATCTCTTTCTGAAACTTCAACAATTAATGAAACAAGTTCAAAGTATTGTGAGTGAACCTCCCACTCCCAACCCCAACCCTGATTTTGAAGATAAAATCATTTTGTCCCCAGAGCCTAAATGTACCTTTTCATCTGGGTCCACTTATGAGGCTCTTACACCTACGACTGAGGTGGTGAAACGGCACAAAGTAGTCTGGTTTGCCAAGGCTGTCCCCGGACACTATTCTATCCATTGCCTTACTGTTCAGAAGAGACTTAGCACTTCTGATAAAATACAGATTTACACCCATCTCCGATCTACCAGATCTAATGTTTTGTTGGCTTGATGCTGAAAGTCATGACCATTTGTGGAAATGGTAGTGTAATGTCTCCTGGAATCCCAGTGGCAGGAAGCCGCTGTGGAATGTTCTAACTCTTGGAAATCACACTCAAATGCACACTCTCTTCATAGAATGTTTCAGGCGCTGTCATGTAGTATCACATATGGATTCAGATGAATTCTAGGGTATTTCTAATGATTATTCAAACTCTGGCTAAATACGAAAAAGAATCTCTAACAGTAATAGATCCAGTGTCAAATTGCTTAAACTCACCACTTCCTGGCATGTGGAACTTCTCAGAATTTCTTGGCTGAATTGAATCTCTGTGAGCTAAGCATGCTTACCATCCTGTTGATCTTTGTGGGGTGTGGCAGCTTTGGCTGCGGAGAGTTGAGATTATTAGCAGAGTGACCGGTTTTTGGAGTGTGGGTGCGATCGTTATAACTTGGACGGTATTTGTTCCTCGTGTTGATGGCTTCAAATTCTTCCTCTCTTTCCACCGAGCCCCTATGCAACCAATCCATCACTCACCATGTAAGCCAGCTAAGTATCTCTTTCTTCATCTCTTCGGGGTTCAGTGAGAGCAGTTGGCTGTGATGAGTGAGTTTTCATGGTAGTGTCTCTTGGGAGAGATGGGGAACTTGTTCGGCCACTGCCTTGGGAGGGTCAGAGTGTTTCCCTCGATGTGTTTGGAATGATTCTTTCCTGTAAATTCACAACTGCGATGCATTGGCGGAGACATCTCAGGTACGACTATGGGGTCTATGGATTATTTGGGTGGGTCTGTAGTTCTGTGTTTTGCTACACTCTTTTTAACTCTGGTACATCTGCTGTAATGAGGTCATCCTCCGTCACTTGGCCATTCTTCATTTCGTTTCTTGACCTCCGTAGGGTGTATCATTCTTGGGCTACTTTTAGGGGCCCCTGTCTGCCTAACAGCTTGCTAACACTTCATATATAAAGAGTAGTTCGCGGCCATCGTCATTTCACTGGTTAGTTGGCAACAACTCATGTTTAGATAGGTTACGTAACTTATCTGGCTCCATTGGTGAAATTGAGCTCATCTGAAATCCTAAGATCAATAATGGGACTGACGCCGGAGAACCTTAAGGAATTGAAGCAATTAAAGATGAAAGATGGTACTTCACAAGTCCAGGAGAAAATGGAACTGGTACCATATGGCAGTGTTTAGAAACTAGAAGAACATGAAGAGATACCAAGGACCCGAGTGCAAATCAGGGTCCTTGATGGAGTGTCTTTAACTAGCATCCGCTGTGTGCTTCTATAAAGAAGACTTGCAAAAGAACCAGCTTGATTAATAGAGTTGTCAAATGGGCCGGGCGGCCCGGGGCTGGCCCGGCCCCTTTGATGAACAGTGCTAGCCCGGCCTTTTAGGGTCTGGGCCAGGCCTACATTTCCCAGAAAAAAGCCCGGGCCAGGCTCGGCTTGGTTTTGGCCCGGCCCGGGTCAGGCACGGGTTTGGCCCGTCCCGGTTCAGCCCCCTCTTTACTTTTGAAATTTCACTTTTCCCCTTTCCCCCAACGGATTTATTCTCCTTTTCTTCCCTAAACAGTACTGAAAATTCAAGTAATGCGAAAAATAATAACACATTAAAGTCTTTGATTTTGTTTCTTTATAAATATAGTGGTCATGGGATCGCGTAAATTTCCAACATCTTTATGTATTGAAATTGCTGACCCCAATGCATCGTGTACCCCACATTTGCTGTATTTTGTCAATTTATGTTACAATTTGAGTGGGCCAAAAATTAAAATCTACTCTATTTCAACACAGATATTGTTCTGTGCCCAACCATGGGTTTCAGATAATCGAACCTAATTCCAGTTCTAGTGTTCGGATTGCCCAAAATTTGGTTTAAAAGAGAGATTGCATAAAGAAGATTCAAAAGGTATTTCCTTTTAAGTGTAAGTTTTACCAAGAAGAGTAGCTTTGTCCTCGACTTTTAAGCTCCATCAACGGATGTGCATTGCATAGCCTCACACAATGAACCTAAAGCTAGTGACGAAGGGGAGGAGTAGCACTGTCGCGTGCCCACCCCCATCTTTTGGGATGAAGTTTTTCTTGAGATTTGACTTTTATCTTTATGATGATGATATTTGTTACGTCATGTCCCTTTGAGAATTTATCATTATTGAGAACATTTTTGAAGCCAAACTTGTTGATTTAGTATACTGAATTAGTTACTTTGAGAATTTGTTACTTCTTGTCGCTATAGAATTGTAGTAAAGCATTGATTGCTGTTAGGGACACTTTAATAAAGCGTCTTTAACAGCAAATTACTAGAATTAAATAAAACCCTTACCTTGAATAACAAGAAAATGCCAAAAAAAATTAAAAAAACAAATTGGGCCCGGGCCCAGCCCAAGCCCGGCCCTAAATGTTGGGCCTAGGGCCTGGGCTTGGACCGGGCCCAGATATCCCCAGAACCAGCCCGGCCCAGTTGGCAGCCCCCTTGGCCTGGCCCGGCCCCGGCCCGATTTGTTGGAGGCCCGATGGGCTTGGGCTGGGCCGGCCCAAGCCCGGCCCATTTAACATCTCTCAGATTATCTGAAGATTATTTGAAGGACGACCAAGCTCTGAGTATCCAAGTATAACATGTCGAGGAGTAGTAATATGGTCTGGATGTAACGTGTTAAGGAGCACTAGCAGAGTAATCAACCTGTCCAAGGGAAGTCTAGCTTTGTCTCATACGACCTGCAGCCAGGAGTAACAATAGGCTTGATGTAAATAGCTATACTTGTGCATAAGCCAGTGTTACGCATTGAAGGTGACAGTAGGGAAATCTTGGCTATATGAACTCCTCACTACAATTTCCCATAGATCCAAGCTATCTCCTTTCCTATTTGGTAAGCTCTTGAACTAGCAGTTTGATCTTTTATACAACAAACCAGCCGATCAAGAAAAAGAGATTTTTTTTTTTCCTCCTTGATTAGCCAAAAGACAAGCTGTACATGAAGGGTCAATTGTATGGAACATTTCTACATGTTCTTTTCTTTTTAAAGCTCTAACGTAAGCAATCTGAAGATTCAAAATAGTTACAAAGAAGAAACAGTCACTAGACTATACAGTTTTCTTGTACGATCGTTAAACATATATTGCTTTCGCCTATGCACAGCTCAAGATATATAGAGACAACAGGTGGTTACAGGCCTTGTTTACATCGCAAGAATAGGATAAACTGAAAAAGGAAAAAAAAAAGATTGTTAATAACTTACTCGTATATCAAACTATGTGATAGTTTAGAGGATATACCATCATTGATGAGAAATCGTCGACTAGGAGACGGTAATCGACTCTAGCAGTGCATCAAGATACTCCTTGAGCTTTATTTTTGTCAGTGCACCTTCCCTTCTGCTTTCTGGAACTTCCTGCCCATTTTTAAAGAGAATCAAAGCCGGCAGTCCATAAACCTTGAACTCTTCAATTAGCCGAGGATTAGAGTCGTGATCAATCTTTACAACCAGTAACCTATCAGCGTACTCCTGATAGTTAACAGAAAAATAAAAAGTCAATCTCCAGGAATACGTCCAATAGCTCTCTGTACAGAAGACAACAATCTCATTGTACATTATTCTTGTCAGCAACTAGTAACCTACCCTATTTGCTTCACATTTGTATACATACTTCTACAGACTGAACTTTCTGCAGGTAAACCCACGCCAGCCCTTGAATAAATACAGAAATTAAGAACTTTCATCACTGCTTTTGGACAAGTGGGTCTTTAGAATCATCGAGATAAAGGGAATATGCAGGGGGCAAACAGGACGAAAAAGAGCATCGCTGAAGGGTATAGGAAATACTTGTAAACTTCAGGTAATTCTCGCACTAGTTCGGGATGACCATGGTCTGTGAGTGTCAACAAGTTCAACACATAATGTCTCTTGCATCATACAAAAAGATCAAGATTGCTCCACCTATATCACTGAGGTGAGGGGCAGGGGATGTGCAGTGTGCTTAAGAAGGGAGGGGCCATCCCGTGAGAAAAATATAAAGAGAACGAACATGCTGAGGATATTAGTTGTTCGCACATTAAAACACATAGAACTAGTCCCTATTTCTGCAAAAGTTGTCTGCGTATACGCCCTCAGCCCCCTCACCTCTCCCCAAATGTCCGTCTACAATTAGTTGTCAGTAGCATATGGTTAGATCCGATTCTTACCTAAAAAGATATGAACTACGCGAATCTAATTTGACATCAGATATGGGTCCAAAATGCAATACCATGTTAATATTACGGGATATAATATGGCACACCTGCAAGACGTGATTTTCTTTCTATATTTGAGGACTTTTCACTTCTACGATGTGCATCGGCCATGTGTTTCTCAGTATTACAACTCAAATTAATTGGGCATTATTATGAGGCAAAGGAATTGTCTAATTACGTTAGCTTTGTGCTGCAATATGATGTGTTTCTCGACAACTCGAGATTTTCACATGTTTAGAGATGCTCTTTATAAACTATCAACCAGATCTTACAACACACGAGATACGCTACGTGATACACAAAAAGGAGAATTGCTATATGTGATACATATTTCAATTTAAAAACTATGCCACTACAACAGTATACCCTTCTAAATCTAACTTACTGCTCTGATGTTAGGAAAATTGACCATTAGCACCAGGATAAGATCTATGTTACATGGACTATTCAAAATGCGTGAGGTACCCATGTTGGACACTCGAACTTGGGGTATGGGATATGTGTCCGATACATCTCAAAGGATATGTCACTAAGGACACTATCTTAAAGTGTTTCTTTTAATTCGTAATTGCTTTCAGATGAGATAACATTTCGATTAAAACAATATGCGTCACTGAAAAGACCATGTTACCTAAGGACTAACTAAAAAATAATAATAAATAGGAAATATTTTGCAGTGTCCCCGTGTCTTGGGTTCTGAAAATTAGACTAGTCCAACACCTGGAAACTTATCCGACTCTTACACTCGTACCGAGTCCATGTAACATAATAATTGGCTTCTCTTTTCATTTATCCTTTTTCTTCTTTCATTCCCTATTGTGAAAAGTACTAACTAAAGAAGCTTGGAGATACCACAACTTGATTTTCAACTTCTACTAACAGTTGCAGCAAGCAGACCACTCAATCAGGGGATTTTCAAGTAATAACTTAAAGACTTTGCAGCTAGAGACTGCCCAGTATGCTGTTATATCTGAGGTTTCTAACACCATTTGAGTCCTCCTAAGAAATTGAAGCACAATCATCAATTTCCTACTTTTTGGTTATGTCATACTCTGAATAGAAAAGTAGATTGACTAGTATCTCTTCAAAGAGACTTTAATACTAAAAAAAATGCATATGCACAATGGTTTCAAATTTATGGACTTATGGTTATGCAATGTACGTCTACAGCTACTGACCATTTTTTTCAAGTACAAAAAAAAAAGCATAACAAAATGCTCATATGTGCATATATAGGTGCGTTTATACTTGCATTTGGGTGTAAACATATATTCGGTACATAAAATCATCACATAAGATGTTATATGTGCACGTAACCATAGTCTCTACTTAAGCAGATATAAATACAAGTATGTCCCTGCGCGTACAGAGCCGTAAATTCAAAATACGTATATAAATATACATGGAGAAATGTATACCCAGACAGATACAGAGTAACATACTTGTGCAAAGAGACATGGTGACACGCTAAACATTACATGTGCACATATAGGACATAGGTTCTAGGAGAATGCAATGCAAGAGCATTGCCACAGGAACATATAGTTGAGTTTACATTTGTAATCAGGCCTAAGCACATAGTTAGATAACTCTAGGTTCATCGACATGTACAGGCAATGTCTAGTCAAGGAGCAGAATACTAAAGATATGACACATTCGTTACTTAAACCAAGAAAAGAGAAAGCAAATTCCCTAATTGACGTATTGGCACAAAACCATACATGTCCTGCAACAAACCACGCCCCTAAAAGGGCTTTGCTTCCCTGAAAAGGTTAGTCAATTGGGTGCTTTTGAATTATTGGAGAGTTCATATTAAGCACAAGACCTTTCCCCTTCTAGACAAATATGGACTCGATTCCACATACATCTCTAACACATGCATATTTAAGTTGTCACAACCTCCCCCCAGTATGCCTCAGTGTACTCACAGACTGCCTAACAAAACATAGAACTCACCGAAGCTGGTGTCCCTTGGCCCACAGGGGAAAGGATGCGTGGAGAGCGATTAGCTATAAGAGTTTTAGAGCTAGTAGAATGGTTTTAAAAAGGAACTAGTTTGAGGGTCATTGATGCAGATTCAAGGCGAAGAGTAAGCAAACGTCTGAAGATCTGGGCTTGTTAGGTCAAAGTTCGAAACAAAAAATTTGGGCTGACTAGTGAGTAACTAATTCGAAAGAATACAGAATATCCACCGATGATGGACCAAAAGGCTTTTGTGCGGTTTTCATGAGGACCATAGCTTTTCGGTTAGGTTTCTAACACCTTCAATCAATCAACTATATTGAAGTCTATACCCATTGAGTTGAGATGCGAAGGGCATGGACTTTGTTCCTTCTGGCGACCAACGACGCAACTACCAGAGAAGTGTGTCTTCAATACCAATGGATCTAAATTCTATCTGCTGTCTGGTTCCAAGCCATTGAGCGTCTGGTTCCAAGCCATTGAGCATGAGTCTTCTCTCTTACCATCTCAAAGTGGAAGATGAATTGAACACAAGTTGCCCAGAAGAAGAGATTGAGGAAGATCCCCAAATCTACAGGATGGCATTAAAGCCACCATTAGAAAGCTATAAGAGAGACCAAATACAGCTGGGCAGTGGTAAGGCTACCTTATCCTTGTAAGGGCAAGTGACACCATAACTTTGAGAAGGAATAGTGACTAGCAGTAATGGCCAATTACATTGGTTAGAAATTTGCAAATAAAGATCTGAGCCCCGTATGAGTTCTAATAAAGAGCTGGTTCATGTGATATGCCAAAGAAATACAATGATGAGGGAGAAGATGGCTGCAAAAGCTATTCATTCAATTTGGTTAGTTTCATAGACCACCTGGTAAGAATATTAATACTTATGATTCACAGCTTTCATTAAGTTTTTAATACAAATCTCCCTCTTAAGAAATTACTCTATGTTGATGTACGACTCGCAGATCGAGTTTTTGGTACGCTTATTTAGGATAAGCTGAAGAAACTAAGGCATATTTCATCACTGTACTAGGTAAATATATTTTGAATTGCCCACCTAAAGAGAATCCTTGGCGTGCCCATTCTTCGGAGGACCCATTTGCAATCATTGTTAGTTTGCTTTTAGCTCATATGCCGGATTGTAATATCATATCAGCAAGCCTTGACTGAAAATTAGCAATTCACCACCTCCACATCAAGTTAAGGAGATGACAGAGGCCAACTGCCACCAGATGTCATACAATATGAACTAATCCTCGACCAGAAAAGCTTAAAGCTCTAGGTTATTGGTCAATCTTCGTATATATTTTCATCAGATTTACTGCACTCACCCAATATATGTAACTTAAAGTACAACTTAACAAATGTCCCATATCATCAAAACTCCCCCTCGATTTCAGTTCACTCCTCTCAACCATTCCTTGGGCAAAATAATGCCTTACCTACCTAGGAGCCCAAAGCCCCCGCAACCGTGCCCTTGCCTCTGCAAAAACATGTGAAAAGCCGCTTGTCACACCAATATTTTGAGTGTACTCTCAGGTTGTTAAACATGGAATTTAGTACAATCTGCTAGGGATGATGGGCGCCAAATTCACCGAAAGGCTGTATAGTGGAAACCAACCATAACCAAAACATTCAGCCACTAATCCTACAGTATGTGCCATATTTACCACACTTATCCCATGATGAACACCACCTTAAGTTTGTACGTAAACACATGCTACACACTCACTCAATCTCCTTGAAGAAGCTCTCATTTTATAAGTCGAAAGTGAGCAACTTCCATTTAAGCTTCTTCAATCTCATTGAAGAAGCTCCCATTTCATAATTTCAAAGTGAGAGCGGTTCCCAATAAAGCTCGGTATCCGAGATGTACAGTTCTCACAAGGAATTTGATCTTGTCTATGATTGGGTTGCAAGTAAATGTGTAGGGGAGTATAAAGGTAGTTCAACGTGTCTGTCAAAAAACTGAATCAGCATTGCACTAATTTACCAACACACATGTGCAAAAGATTCTCAATGTGGTATTTCATGACTTTGTCAAGTCCTGGCAAGGGAAAGCATAACTTGCAAAATGCTTGATGCTTAGGTTTGAAAGAAAGTGATAGTTGGTGGGATTTTAGGGTCATATCAGGAAATTTCTTGACGTTCAAAATTCGACATGCAGCCATTGGAATAGGACAAGTGAAAAATTATGCAATTCAAAAAGTTGCCTGATCCTGAGAATATGGAATAGATATGGAAACATACAAGTTTATCAGTGTTGATCCAGTGCTTTCTCAAATCTCACTACGCATCGCCAGCCTTTGTATTGTTAAAAAGGAGCCATGAATACGTGTACATTCGAGACCGCTGAGAAACTATCTGTCCTGCCTATGTTAGATAGCCTAGCATCAGATTACTGCACAAATATACTAAACTCTTCTTGGACAAGAAAATCGGAGGGCAGGAAAAGAGGAAAAAGCTGTGTCTATGAGAATGAATTATTCTCATGAGACAAAGTGGGGTCAATCTCTTTTTAGACATGTCATAGGTCAAGACGTAACTTCCTACAGATGAAGTCAAGTGTGGGCTGATTCATGGTCTCTCATGTCTAAGCCCGTCTTTGCATCGCCTTTTGAAATTTGTTATCTGAAAGGACAGTCCATGTAAACTTCATCAGACACCCATCAACCACAGTTATCGAATACTCCCAAAAAGGATTTCATTGATGAAGACTGCTTTTGAATTGGAAACCTTCCTCCTGTAGATTCTGGTTACGATGAAGCGGTAGCAGCACCTACAGTGGGTTCGTTTTCTTACTTTCCCAGAAAGACAAACAATGTTTCCTAGAACTAACCAGTCATACATGAGCTCAGAATGGCAAAGACGATAACCGACATGAGATCTATGCTGATTTATGTCTACATTTGCCAACCTGTAGGGGGGAAGTTTCAGTATCACCGCCGCCATAATTTATGGCCAATCTTCAGACTTAACGTAATAAACTTTGTTGCCAAAAGACTTGTCTGCAACTTGAAACTGTTTGAATGAGATACAAGAGAATTGCAGCCTACTTGTACCAGATTGGGAAACCATAAGTGATTGGCCTGATTTTCCCATACACCAATTGAATTCAACGTCTACATGCGTTGCTGAATTGGCCGCACTTGACGGGCATGTTCAGAAATCAATATACCAAGTAAAACATGAAGATTGAAAATGGGAAGTTTCATTGCCGTTCATCTTTGTATCCTCTCTTAAAGTGGATACTATAGATACTTGATTACAGGGTATCCATCTCAAACCCAATTAAATTGTGGCATAGTACGCATTTGATGCGTTTAATATGAAGGAATATCTATCTAGTGCAGATATTCAAATCCACATTTTCATTCTCATATCAGCTATACAGTTTGTACCCTATGGAAAACGCCAAAGTTCATATAGTGAAACTCTCATGCTGAGTTTCCCCTTGGACATAGGCAATTGCCGAACCACATTACATGTTGTTGTTATTGCTTATTATTTTGTTACTAGTTGGCCGGTGCCGACTACACGTGTGAAGAATCTCAGGATGGTCCAAAAGTTGCCATTACTGGACGTAAGTAGCTATTTCCCTGGAAAGTGAACACCCTACACCTTTTTGTCCTTTCCCCTAAGCAAGACCATCTACCAAGGCCATGAGAATGTGCTGCGGTTTCATTTTTAATTTGCTTCAATTACTGCTTCTTCTCCATGATTAAAATAAATGGCTTTTTTGCATGCGAAAATGGCAATGGTGGCGTCAATTAAGTTGAAGTTTACTACCTACCTATATTGTCTGACCAAGAACTTCCTATATGCAGTCCTAAGCTTTCCTAAAAGCTCACAGATGATTACGCAGCACCTGTGTCTGAATGTTTCTGCAAACGAAGTCTCTCGAACGAACAGGATAATGCTAAAATTGAGATCCATTAGCCACGTTTCCATAAGATATGTCGCCAAGGCAATGCATCCCTTCCGTTTGCCACAGGATGGACAAGAGCATCAATAAAGACAAGCCATCAGAACTTTCAAGCTAATTGAACATCGATGAGAACAAAAAAGTTTGGCACTTCATCAACTAATGACACTTGTTAATTTCACGCAAAATTGAAGCTAATCGAACTGCAGAAGGGAATCATCATCAGAACCTGAGCAATGGAATCGATAGCGGGAGCCATGAGACGGCAGGGACCGCACCAGCCGGCGACGAATTCGACGAGAACCGGAAGGTCAGACTTCAAGACCACGCTCGAGAACTGGCCGTCGTTAATTTCCGTAACTCCGCATGTTACTGCCAGTTTTCGGGAAGATGGAGAAGAAGCAAAGAAATTTGACTTAGTTTGATTTCGGAGGCGGAGTGAGAGCTTGTTTGACGGGGAAGTGGATAATGAACAAGTGGTGTGGAAGGGGCAGCTGGAGGCAACTGCGCGGACCGGAGGGATTGGGAAGGTGTAGAAGATTGTGGAGCTCGAGACTAGTGTTTCCATGTTTCACACACAGATGGAGTGATGAGTGTGTGTTTGTGCGTGTTTTTGTGTGTGTGTGTGTTGCAGAGGCTCTGGACTTATCGTGTGAGATGAGGAAAATAGTTAAAGTGGAAGAAAGGAGAGGTGGAATTTGGTGTGGAGCACCACCTCCGTAACGCAGCAGCTAATGAATCGTAGCCACAAATGAAAACCAACTATATACATCTATATCTATATTACTTATTAAATTAAAACTTATTTTGGTATAATACTTCTTTAATATTACATAATTACTAACTTACAATAATAATAAGTGACATTTCAATAAATTTTTTAAAAAAATAACACAAAATAAAATCTTAATTAATAAGTAATTATCTACAAAATATGTTTAATTTTTACAAGTTAAAACTCATCGAAAAATATAGTTTAAAAACTTTTAAGGTCAAATTTGTATTATAATCATATTTTACTAATTTATTTTTAGATATGTATGGCTAACTTATTTTTTTCCTGTTTGAAATTAATTTTATTGAATATGACAATAAACGGGTATAAATGATGTTTAATTTTTATTTTTTTTACAAATATTTGTACTATTAATTTTGTTTTTATACATCGCGTGTGTCACGGTGACTCGTATACATAAAGCGAATACTTTTTTAATAGTACATAATCAACTACCCGGAATGGTGACGCTTGAACTATAAAAAATTTGTTAAAAATTGACATAAATAAAGCATTAAATAATAAACAACTACCTTATACATTTTCAAACACTTCTAATCATGCTTAATTTTTTTAACAAATTTCAAACAATTTTATTTTTACACTTGGAACCATTAAGATTCATTAAAAAATATAGTCAAAAATATTTTAAAGATCAAGTTGCTTTTATAAAAATATTATATTACTAACTTTATTTTTTACATGCATTGCATGTGCCACGATAACTATCTATTTAGAATGTTGACACTTAGCATTGATTTAATTTTATTTTTTTGGGAAAGAATACACAAAATAAAAGTTTAAATGGTAAATAATTACTTATATAAGGACATGTTTAGTTTTCATAATTAAAATTTATTCTACTAAATGCGGTAATAATTATTTATACATGATGCTTAATTTTTTCTATCAAAATTTAAATTATTAACTTTATGTTTTCACAAGCCACGTTGAGGCGTTTGATTAAACAATAGGGTCATTCTCAGTTAGTTTTGCCCTCGCTTTATAGAAAACTAGTTTATGTGGTATTTGTGAGGAGTATGGGAAGATAGATATTTTTTATATTAAGTTGGGGCTTTAGAATTTATTTTAACAATATTTTTTAAAAAATAAATTATAAAAATCAAACATGTACTTATAGGTAGCTATTTATTATCTAGAATTTCTATTTTGGGTCAATTTTTATTAAAAAAAATAGAATTACATCTAGATAGTTAGTTAGTTAGTTATGTAACACTAAAGAATGTGTTACACCTAAAGGTGCATTCTCTTTATGTATTGTGTAAATATGTAAATAAAGGAAAGCAAGTTGCATTTTGGCTTCACGTACTTTCATTAATGTGCGACTTGGCCTCTCTATGCTAAAAAATGAGCATAAAACATCATTCCACTCATGAAAATATGAACATTAAACAGATTCTTTCTAACTTAACTCTGTTTGGAATATGCTAATTGAAAGGATTCCTTCCTATTTAACTTTGTTTATAAAGAGCAAAACACGCTTTTAGCCTTATATATAGTAAATTTATGCAAATTATTACCAAAAAGAAGTGGAAAAAAATATATTTGAGGTGAAAATAACAATTTTCTTAAAATAAACCTAATTATCAAATTATTTCTTCGCTTTCAATATGTTATAGAGGTAAATTAAATCACTTTCTCGATGACCTGATTTGATATGCTATCTTAACGTAGATGTTGAGGCCAAAAATTGGCTAGGAACAAACGAGCATAGGTTGGGACAGGACAAGCATGCAAGCAGACCTGCGAAGCACAACACGAGCAAACGGTGACTCACCGAAAATCCCCGGAGCGGCATCTCCAATACTTAAGTCAGAGATATGATCTAAAAATAAGGAGAACATATATGAGGGGTAAAAGTTGTCTGACATACCTTTGACCAAGAGGGTACTCATGTAGAGCTAGAATAGGTTTTATACTCTTTGTGGGAGACATAGTCATTATGAAGAATTATATCCTTATCGTCCAAGGATTGTAGTCTAATTCAAGCGAGGAGTCTACAATCTTCTAAGAGATATAAAACACCTCAAAAAGATATTTGTGCCCCTAGTCAATATTTGACTACAACGTGTGACTTGCCAAATGGTGGTGTACTTTTTACCGCATCATTGGTCTCCCACTTTCATGTTCTTGGGAAAAAAAAAGTAACACATAGCTCTATCTTGGACACTACACCTCCAACGATCAGTCAGAGGGTGGTCACTAGTATACCCAATCTGTATTGCCTACAAAGTCCGGAGCAATAGCTTCGGGAGTCCCCCGTTTGCCGAAGTTCGAGTCTACTCAGTCTGACGAGTAGAGAGGTAGGAGTCCATTGTAGCTCTTGTGCTCAGTCTGACTAGCAGAGAGAACTACGAGTCCAAAGAGCCTCTGCTCGGTCTAATAAGCAGAGAGATAGGAGTCCATCGTAGCTCTTATGCTCACTCTGGTAAGCAGTGAGCTAGGAATCAAAAGCATCTTTGCTCGGTCTAACGAGCAGACAGGTAGGAGTCCATCTGAGCTCTTCTACCCATTTTGGCAAGCAATGAGCTAGGAACCTAAAGGATCTCTACTCGGTCTAACGAGCAGAGAGGTAGGAGTCCATCGGAGCTCTTCTTGGTCTGGCTAGCAGTGAGCTAGGAATCCAAAGGATCTTTATTTGGTCTGACAAGAAGAGAGGTAGGGGTCCATCGAGGCTCTTCTGCCTAGTATGGCGAGTAGTGAGCTTGGAATCTGAAGGATCTCTGCCTCTGACAATCGAAGAGATGATATTCCAATGAAGCTTTTATGCTTAGTCTGGCAAGTACTGAGCTAGGAATCCAAAGTATCTCTATTTGGTTTGACTAGTAGAGAGGTAGAAGTCCATTAGAGCTCGGTCTGGCGAGCAGTGAGCTAGGAATCCGAAGGATCTCTGCTCAGTATGACGAGCAGAGAGATAGGAGTTCATCAAAGCTCTTATGCTCAGTCTGGCGAGGTGTGAGCTAAGAATCCGAAAGACACTGCTTGGTGATGAACAGGGAGATATGAGTCTATCAGAGCTCTTTTGCTAGTACTGAACTAGGAATCCAAAAGAATTATGCTCGGTCTGACGAGCAGAAAGGTAAGAGTCCATCAGAGCTCTTCTGTTTGGTCCTATGAGTACTGACCAAAGAATTCAAAGGATCTCTGCTCGGCTGACAAGCAAAGAGGTAACAGTCCATTAAATCTCTTGAGCTCTGTCTGACGAATAGAGAGCTATGAATCTAAAGGATCTCATCTACTCGGTCTGACTAGTAGAGAGGTAGGAGTCCACTGTAGCTTTTTCGCTGGGTCTAAGGAGCAGCGAGCTTAATATTAGACCAATTATCTAATTACATATTGTTCCCAACCTATTCTGGTCGCACACAAAGGCCCACCAGAGGTCCCGTTTTATGCAACACGTCACATATTCGACGATCAATTTTTTAACGCTTACAAACCAGTCAAAGCGGTCATGCTTAAGTCACGTGAACTACTCGTGAAACAACCTTGGCGTGCCTTCCCTCTTAAGGGGGTCGGCCACCTTGGGGGGGTTGGCAACCTTAAGGGGTCGACCACCCTAGGGGGTGGCCACCTACCTTGATGACTGACGGCCAGTACTCATCGCCGCACCCGTCACCGCGACGACCATCGCTCGCTATCGTTCATCGTCGCGCGCCATCCATGCAATGATCGTTGTCACCCACCCCAGCTTCGCGGTGCCTGTCACCCGTGGTCGCACGATGTCCGTCATTGCTCCTGCGCCAACCTCGCGACACACTTCGCCTGCGGCCGTGGGCCATCTCTGCGACATCGGCCATCGCCAGCGCACCGGCTTTCACGGTGCCCGTCGCCTGTGGTCAGGCATCATCGCCGCAACGCCCGCGTACAGGCCTCACGGTGCCTGTCGCTGTCTCTCGCACACTGGCTTCACAGCGCCCATCGTCGACGCACCGGCTTCACGGTGCCAGTCGCCCGTGGTCGCGCATAGTCACTGTGACATCCGTGTGCCAGCCTCACAATGCCTATCGCCATCACTCACACGCCGGCTTCACTACTCCCATCGTCGTTGCCTCCGCGCCGACCCCCTGGGGCCCGTCGTCTTCACTCATGAGCCCCACACTCTGCCGCACCCATGCGCCGCGCTGCTAATACAGTTGTGCCCCTGGCTCTCTGTCACACTACAGTGCCTCCCGAGCACCATGACCACGCCCATGTGCCACTCCCATGACATGTATCCCGACACCAGGTATTGTCTCGCGATGATCGTCGTCGCGCCCGTGTGCCAAAATCATGTTACAGGCCCCCGGGCATCACTCTCATTCACCACACCATGCGCCCCCGTCATGGACGTGGAAAATGCTTCGACCCACTCTCCGAAGTGTGCAGCATTCAGAAGGGCTCCATTCGCAGTGCTCTGGCACAAGGATCCCTCGCAGCGGGATGGGCTCGCTACCCTAGAAGCCATCGTCGCCTTCATTTCGAGGGGCTCCGTTCGTAGTGCTCCTGCATGAGGACCCCTCACAGTGGGATGGGCTCGTTACCACAAAGCCATTGCCATCTTCATTCCGGGGGGCTCCATTTGTAGTGCTCCGGCACGAAGACCCCTTGCAGTGGGATGGGCTCGTTACCACAAAGCCATCGCCGTCTTCATTACGAGGGGCTCCGCTCATAATGCTCCGGCACGAGAACCCTTCGCAGCAAGATAGGCTCGTTGCCACAAAGTTATCACTGCCTGGGGTGACTTGCATGACACTACGCACTGAGCTGTGACCCTGTCCACTCACGTTACCGGTGATCATCGACAACCCCAGGATGATGACCCCTGGTCACTCCAGAATGGGAGCAGGTCTTTGGAGGGCATCACGCCTAATCCGCCTGGCAACGGTCACGAGGGCAACCCTCACCGCTATCAAGTTCTCTACGTGTCTCTCGACGCACACTGTGGGATTCAGTAAGGGCTTGAACCAGTGGCTAGGGCAATGGGCTTACTCTGATCATGTCGTCACGGTGTCTTCAGTCTTCTCAGACAGGTAGAGCGATACTGTGTGGGGCATGGCAATGCGAATTTGGGAACTGACAGTCTGATGGAGAACCGATATTTGTGGACCCCTGGTGATGTGTCACTCCTGGGGAACGACACGTGTCAGCTGATGACATATTAATGACACCGACACACTTTTCTCTATAAATAGGGGACATTGGATTCATTTTCAAGGAGATTCTCTCATTTGGCAATTTCACTTTCTCTCTCTAAAACTCATTCTCTCTGGAATTCTAGAGAGAAACATACTTGGACCTCTGACATTGGACACCTAACGCTGTACCCTAACTTGGACCCTAGCTTGGATTGTTGATTGCCGAACCCATTCGTCGCTGCCTTGTCTGTGCAACACTGCCAGCCCTCACGGCCTGTCTAGGGAGCCTTGCTCTCTGCCCTTTACTCCACCCTTACTGTCTCTCACTTTGCATACTTGGAAGCTAACTCGGACTGCAGCCTTTGTGGCATCTCCACGTTGGCACGAACCCACTTTTCTTAGCATCACATATTGGACGAATTCTAGTTCTATATATCATACAAGAGCGCCTACCAGTTTTTTCTGTAAATAATATGCATGTACTAGTACCGGTACAGGCGTCGTCTTGGGCTCTCATCCATTATATATAAATCATTCGCCAGAAAAGTAAAAATGCATACAAACATTATCTCCCTCACATCTCTTTCAGAATAAGCTCACAGCTCATCTAGAATAAGCTGTTTGATCTTATACTACTTGAATTACCTCATTTTTCAACTAAGTTGTTTTTTCCTATACAGTGGTATTACAAACAAACGACTTATTTAATTGATTTACCTCCTCAAGAATTACTCTCGTTTTCAATAATCTCAATAGAAAAACCTTATAAAAGAATAAGGCAATTAGTTTGTCCAAGAACAACATCTTTGGGTTCAAGAATAAGGATTGTGTGCGCAAGTACAAGCGTGTGTCCGTGGGAAGCTCCGCATCATATAGATGAAAGAATCCAATGAAAGCTTTTAGTTATAGAGTAAATCAAAGTTAAGAGAAAAAGTAAAAGCAAACTAAAAATCGTGATGAAGATTGAAGACTTATTAGAAAAAAAAAATTCAGCAAATTACGAGAAAGATGCTACAAAGGCCTTGATTGATATGATGGAACCTAGGATCTTTTCTTATTTAGTTTTGATATACCGCCAATTTACTAAGTATTCCCAATCTATTCTGGCCGCACCCAAAAGCCCACCAGAGATCCCGTTTTGTGCGACACGTCGCATGTCTAATGGTCAACTTTTCCACCCTCAAGCTGGTTAAAGCGACCATGCTTAAGTCACATGCATTTTCCCTTTGTGAAACACCTTTGGCGTGGCTTCTCTCTTAAGGGGGTAGGCCACCTTAGGGGGCAACCTCCCTAGGGGACACCATAGGGGGGTCGGCCACCTTAGGGGGTTGGTCACCTACCTTGACGATTGTCGCTCGCCGCCACAACAAGCGTGGCCCCTGGCTCCATCGCTGCGATGACCATCACTCACTGTTGAGCTCCCTCGCCGCGACAACCGTCGCTCGTCGCCACGCTCCATCGCCACGACTAGAGTCACTCCCCACCGCACTCTGTGACCGCGACTACCGTCGCTGGTGGCCACGACGACCGTCGCTCGGGGTCGAGCTCCTTCGCCGCTGCATTCCATCACCACGACGAGTGTCGCTCCTCGCCGTGCTCCGTCGCTGCGACGATTATCGCTCACTGCCGCGCTTCGTCATCACCGCGCTCCGTCATCACCATTATCGTTGCTCGTTGCCGCGCTCCGTCACGAAGATGAGCGTCGCTCCTCGCCACGCTCCGTCTCCGCCCCTCTCGTCGCCCGCACCTGAACGTCATCTCCACGACACTCGTCACCTACACACTCCATCTCCACGACCTTCTGTTGCCCACGCCCGCACACTGTCTTTGCGTCCCCCGTCGCCCACTCGATGTCTCCGCAACCCTTGTCGTCGACGCCGGCGCACCACACTCCCACACTCTGTCGCCCCCATGCGTCGCACCTCTAATACAGCGGTGCCCCTAGCTCTCTGTCACACTACAGTGCCCCCGAAACCATGACCGCACCCATGCGTCACTTCCATGACATGTGCCCACGGCACCAGGTATTGTCTCGCGAAGGTCGTCAACTCACCCGTGCCCCACAATCATGTTACAGGCCCTTTGGTGCCACTATCATTCACCACACCATGCGCCTCCCATGGATGTGGAACATGCTTCGACCCACTCTCTGGAGTGTGCAATATTTTGAGGGGCTCCATTCGTAGTGCTCTGGCACAAGGACCCATTGCAGCGGGATGGGATCGTTACCACAAAGTCATCGCTGTCTTCATTCTGGAGGGCTCCGTTCGTAGTGCTTTGGCACGAGGACCCCTCGCAGCGGGATGGGCTCGTTACCACAAAGCCATTACCGTCTTCATTCAGGGGGGGCTCCATTCGTAGTGCTCTGGCACGAGGACCCCTCGCAGCGGGATGGGTTTGTTTCCACAAAGCAATTACCGTCTTCATTCAGGGGGGCTCCGTTCGTAGTGTTCTGGCACGAGGACCCCTCACAGTGGGATGGGCTCGTTACCACAAAGTCATCGCTGTCTTCATTCTGGGGGCTCCACTCATAGTGCTCCGGCACGAGGACCCTTCGCAGTGGATAGGCTCGTTACCACAAAGCCATTGCCGTCTTCATTCTGGAGGGCTCCACTCGTAGTGCTCCCGCACTAGGACCCTTCGCAGTGGATAGGCTCGTTACCACAAAGCCATCGCCGTCTACATTCTGGGGGGCTCCACTCGTAGTGCTCCGGCACGAGGACCCTTCGCAACCGGATAGGCTCGTTACCACAAAGCTATCGCCACCCGGGGTGACTTGCATGACACTAGGCACGTCTGAGCTACAACCGTGCCACTCACGTTACCGGTGATCATTGACGCCCTCTGGACGATGACCCTCAGGTCACTTCGAGATGGGAGTAGGTCTTTGGAGGGTATCGTGCCTAGTTCTCCTGACGGTTGGTCACTGGGGCAACCCTCACCGCTGTCAGGTTCTCTACCCATCTCTTGGCACACCCTGTGAGATTTAGTAAGGGCTTGGACCGGTGGCTAGGGCAACGGGCTTACTCTGATCATGCCGTCACGGTGTCTTCAGTCTTCTCAGACAGGTAGAGTAACGCTATGTGGGGCACATCAGTACAAATTTAGGAACTGACAGTCCGATAGAGAACCAGTATTTGTGGACCCCATGGTGACTTGTCACTCTCGGGGAGCGACACGTGTCAACTGATGATACACTGACGACACAGGCACACTTTTCCTTATAAATAGGGGACCTTGGATTCATTTTCAAGGGAATTCTCTCATTTGACATTTTCAATTTCTCTCTTTAAAAACCCATTCTCCTTGGAATTCTAAAGAGAGAAAGACACCTTTGGACCCCTGACATCGGACCCCTGATGCTGCATCCTGACTTGGACCCTAGCCTGGATTGCAGACTGCCAGCCTTGTTCATCTTCGCCTTGTCTCCGCAGCACTGCCAGCCCTCACGGTCTGTCTGGGGAGCCTTTACTCCGCCCTCATTGTCTCTCACTTTGCATACTTGGAAGCTGACTCAGACTGCAGCGTTTGTGGCACCTCCACGTAAGCACGAACCCACTTTCCTTTACATCACTAAGTTACCCAGTAAAATTTGTAACTTTAACATTTTCTAGGAACTGGTAGAAAACAAATTATCTCGATCGAAATATAATTCTTGGTCAATATCACCTGCTCCGATTGATACAACATGTATAGAGCGGTATTTGAACTAGTTAACTAAGTATATTTTAGCACTAATCTGATAGTAATAGCTCCGTCGGTTAGATAGTTGAGATGTGTCGTAGTACATGATCTAAGCGAGGTGGGGAGATGAGAATATGATTTTTAAAAATTAATGAAAATTTTAAATTAAACTCTGTCATGTATCTCGATGAACATCTCAATCAATATGCTAGTTACACAATCTCATACAATAAGTAAAAAGATTGAGTTAGATGTTTAATTGGTTCTACTTGAATTACCCATAAACCTGCATCGACCACTTCAATAAAGTTCATTACAAGAACACTAGAATTCATTAGCAACAATCTTCTTTCGAGTCTAAATCAAAACACTTACGAGCAACAACACTAGAATTCACTAGTAACAATCTTCTTCCGGATCTAGATGAAAACCCTTACAAGTACTTAGGATATTCCCACTCTAAGCATGCACAAGCCCTGAATCCACAAAATTCACTAAAAAATGACAATCATTTTATTAAGTTCAATTGTATACAAAGAATCATCTCAAAAGGAAATGAGTATGAATGAAACTCTAATACTATGATGAGATGAGAGGATAATTGACTTGAAGAACGCTCACTCTCAATAAAAAATTTTGCTCAGAAAGATGCTCTCTTTAATCAATGAGACTTGATAATTCTATATTGAATAAGAGGTTAGAATGTGATTTTCATAGTGTATGATGGAGCCTCCAATTATTTTTATAAGGTGGATACAAAATATAGTCATTATAGAAAGATTTGACATGATTTTAAGCGATTAACATATTCGATTTCTCAAATGTGTCTCGTTAGTGTGAATGCATATCCCTTCATATCAAAACACACATTAAAGCATAATCAATGTTTGATTATTTTTAATATAAAAACGTAGCATAGATCGTCCGGTCATAGTATTAACAGGATCTACGGGACGGATATAAGTTAACCGGATTCAATATACTACCTTCATGACATACGTACATGTGCATGCATATATAATTTGTTGCTAATTTTTGTTGAAGAAAAAGTAACTTAACGCTTAGGTCTCACTATTATATTATTTAAATTCAAATGAAGATTAAAGTTTTCAAGTTTTTGGCTCTAGGATAGGGCAGATTAGATTATAAACAAATTCTCAAATCCAAGCAATCCGAGTCCAATGCGATCCGCAATCCGAGCAAATCCAGAACCGAGTCTAGAAGTTGAAGGGCGGTGACTGTAATTACATAAAGACTACTAATATAAAATGAACCCCACTTTGACCTTATTTAAGGACCACTAGATTCTCACAAAATGACCACACTCTGAACAAATATAAGAACACAAAAAACAAAAAAATTTCTCCACTCTCCTCTTCTCTCTCTCTCTATATTCACGGAGGCTACCAGCCTACCAATTGCCAAACCTAACCATGTCCGCCGGAGCCGCCGTTGCCGTCTTCCCTCTGCAGTACTTCTGCCACCAGTGCAACCGCACCGTTACCATCACCCCCGTCCCCTCCGCCGAGCTCCTATGCCCCTCCTGCAACGGCGGCTTCCTCGAAGAGTGGGTCAACCACAACCCTAACCCTAGCTCGGATCTCGATCCCTTTACTTCCATCCTGAGCAGCTTCCTCTCTCGCCGCAGGCCTTCCAGAAACCAGAGCGCCGTCGCAGGTACACCCGGCTGGGCTCCCGGACCCGATTCCGGACACGCCGCCTTCGATCCCTTCGTTTTCCTCGAGAGCTACATTGGTTCTTTGAGGGACGGCGGGGCAAACATTGACTTTATGATCGATGGCCATCCGACAGGGGACGGCCGTGGCGGCGGCGATTTTGGTGGTGGTTTCACGTCCTTCCCCGCGAATTTTGGGGACTACTTCATGGGCCCGGGTCTGGAGCAGCTGATCCAGCAACTGGCCGAGAACGACCCGAACCGGTACGGGACCCCTCCGGCGGCGAAATCTGTCGTGGAGTCACTGCCGAGCGTCGCCGTAGATGATAAACTGTTGAGCTCTGATCTGGCGCAGTGCGCGGTGTGCAAGGACGATTTCGAGAGGGGCATGGTGGTGAAACAGATGCCTTGTAACCATGTGTACCATCCCGATTGCATTCTTCCGTGGCTCGAATTGCATAACTCGTGCCCGGTTTGTCGATACGAGTTGCCTACAGATGATATGGATTACGAGAATAGGCTTAGGGAGACGCAGGGGAATTTAAGTGGTTCGGGTGCTGGTTCAGGTGGTGGGGGAGGCGAAGGGGGTTCTGGGAGGAATGTGCCGCTGATGACGGAGAGGACCTTTACTATATCGCTGCCGGCGTCATTCTGGGAAGGCTCCGGTTATGGATCAGCCAGAGGCTATGGTGGTTTTGGGCCGGCTGGAGGCTCTAGCAGTGGTGGTGATAATGACGGGCCATCCAACCTTGGGGACATAGATTGAGCACAGTGAGGTATCTCCTTCTTAGTTATTATACCACAGTACCCTTGTATATATTGAAATTTTTGCAATTGACCATTGTTTTAGGTTCATATTTACCTGCATAAAATGTGTGGTTAGCTCTTCTGTTGTAGACTGTCTTGTATATCAGTCTCCATGATGGGTTTCATTGTACATTGATTGGCTTGAATGCAAAAACTGGTCAATTTTTATGGCGTTTCTGTTTAATTTACTTTGCACAATACGGTTTTTCAGAAATGTGTTGGATCATGGATGACATTGTTCGTTTGAAAAAGTTCCAACCAACCGTTACACAAAGTTTGAGCCTTTATGTAACACGAGTCATCTTGTAAACTCTGGTTGGTTTGGGGTGGTGGTGGGGTGGAGAATGGGGTAAAGGAAGTGGGATGAACATATCTGAAAGCATAAAGTGGTAGAGAAATCTTTGTTAGGGCCTAGTTATTTTAAAGAATGTCGATTTGGCCACGACCTATTCAAAGTATGCACGGAGGCCTTTAATGAAGTATGTATTTTTTCACTTTGTACAACTTTCTTTAAAACTGTTGATTTAGCTTCTTAGTGCTCAATTGATGTTAGTTTTAAAGTGATATCTCTAAAAGTGAGTTTGATGGGAGATATAAGCTGTCAGCACATGTATGTCATGCAGATTTTCTTACTGTGAGAGGTAAGGATGGACAATTTTTTTAGCTCTCATTAAAGCCATCTATTGATCATGTGACATAATCTTGAAAATGCTTGAGGGATTCTAGGCCTTATCTTCTTCCTTTCAAAGTCTTTCTTCTCAATATAAGACTGTTCTACGGCCTGCCCTTATGGACCTCAAACCTTCTATCGGTCATATGACGTAATCTTGAAATTGCTTGAGAGATTCTAAGCTTACCTTCTTCCTTTTACCTATGCTTTGCTTTTTAGACTCAAAATGTTTCTTCAGTATTGCGGCACCTTTTAACAGAGAAAATATTATCTTTCAAAGTCTTTCTTCTCAATATAAGACTGTACTAGGGCCTGCCCTTATTGACCTCAAACCTGTTCCATATTGTACGATTGGTTCAGCAATGAATGGGAAGCATTTTTTTTTTTGTGCTGTCTGACATCTGTAGCATCCTGCATAGATTGCTGGTTAGTTTCTAGCTATGAAGCACGGGTGCTTCAAAAGGGAAGGAGTATCGGGGTCGGGTGCGCATTGGACACGGGTGCGCCTCGGGTGCGCACCCGTTAATTTCCATTTATTTTTTTATTTACAGAAATTCGGGTGCAGCTCGGATACGGTTCAGGTGCGGATCCGACACTTCGGGGGTTGAAACATAATTTCTAGAACATATTTTGGGGGTTGAAACATAAAACTTAATTTTTTGGGGGTGAAAACATAAAATGAATGATACTAACCAAATTAGGGCACACGAGTTCAGCTGATAGAGAGAACGCAGCAGCCGTGACCTCCCTTGACACATCGGCGACCTCCCTCGACACCGGCAATCTCCCGCGACACCCATCGAACAATCGCGACCACCCACAACACCACCGAACAGCCGCGACCACCGAAAACCATCGGGGACCTCCGGCGACCACTCGCGACCACCCTACTCACCTCCAGCAGCTTTGCTTCGAAGGTATGTGTCTGACTTCCTCTGTCTTCCTATGTCTTCAATTTATTTTTTCTTTTGGTTTCTTCTGAGATTTGGACGATGTGGAATGTTAGGTGTTTTTATATAATTATAATCTCACTTCTCACATCAAATATATATATATATATATATATATATATATATATATATATTATTTTGCCGTGACAGTGTATTTTTTGTGTTTTTGTGGTCATGGAACCGTTAGATACTTGATGGAGTACTTTGTTTGTTTGATAGTTTGAACTTTGGTGCTATGTTGCTACTTTTGTTATGAATATGATGTATTTGGTGGTGGTTATTATGTATTTGATGGTATTGTACTACCGTTGAATGGTTATATATATATATATATATATATATTTGCTGTATCCCCGCCGCACCCGTATCCTAAAATTTTCAAGATGCCGTATACGCGTACCCTCACCCGTACCCGTGCTTCTTAGGTTTCTAGTTTATTTTGCATGCTTCCAGCATCTGAGTGAAGTTTATCTAGTTTGGTCAGTGCAACTAGGTTTTGGAATCTTTGCTATTGCTTCAGGCAACTTCTGATGCTTCTTATTGCTGGAGATATACCCAAGTGTTAGGGAGAAAAATCTTTGGATGAACAGTGGCTGTTGATAACATGCTCTGCATGAAACAGTCTTATCATGGTTTTATCTTTAGCATATCAAGTTGTAAACATAAACATTGTTCCCTAGATGCCTTTTTTGATATTTACCGAAGGGAGTTGGGTTGTTAATTTTATTTCTTAACTTTCAACCCTAATGTGTTGTATAGTCCAACTTTTTAGCTGTTCAATGTCAACTACACTTCTTTCCCTTTAAAATCTCACACGTTGATTCCCAATCAGCACTTAACAAGACGTCCAGAAAGCCATCCTGCTGTTCCTGCACATCTCGTGAAACCTGTTTTGGTAATACTTAAGTTGATACTTGGGCTGCTCTAGGTTTTACTTTTCCAAATATGCTCAGCACAATATTACCCTTTATTTTTTGCTACCCCACTCGCTAGTTTTGGATATGCATTTGAGTTTTAGTTTGGACCTAACTAGAGTATATGACTGTCTAGAGTTTATGACTGTCATTAGGATGCTGAGTATAGATGCTTTCATCTCCTGGAAGTTTAGCTGTTAATTCCTATCAACCATGATTGTCTGTTCAGAGCCATGGTGTATGTCTCACGAGTATCATATTAGGAGCTTTATAAATTAGGCTTAAGCTATGTGAAACTTTGGACGCATTATGAAACTCTGTTCTTATTACAAGTTTTAGCTGCCAAACACAACAACCTAATTTGAAAGGGACATAACAAATGCATAGGAAGAGTATATGCTAAATTTTGTGACAATTGTTTATGACATTTTTTGCTTGCTTTATATCGATAACATATTTCGAGGAATCTGATAGTACGTATCTCAGTTCAGTGATATATATCATTTGCTTTCAAAGTTAGATATGCTTGTGAATAATCATTATTTCTTGCCTAATTTGCAGGTTATACCGTACTTGGCAAAGTTGAAAAGCATCATTTTGTTGTTGAAAGTTTAGGCACAAAGTTTCTCTCCAACGGCAAAAGAGCTGGATCTCAACTTTAGACACAGTTTAGCTTATAAGAATGATAGTGATTTTAGATACTTTCACCACTTTTGCTTTATATACATCTGAAGATTTTCTTTTGAGGTTCGATATTGGTTTCGTCCTTGTAGAAAAAAGCCCCCCCCCCTTTTTTTTTGCGCGCTGCTTCTTGGCTTTGTTTGGTCCAAGTGATTAACTCGGGTCCCATGATGCATTCCCTGATTGACCAGAAATGGAACTTGCATTGTCAGTGTTCCTTTTTCAGGAACTAACAATCTCTGTTGATGGGGGATTGATTACACGATACCCTGGATCAATGAATTTAGCCAATTAATTCGCTATTTTGGTGGCTCTTTCAATTGCCGCACTTGAATGCCGTGCAAGGACTGTTATGCAAACACTACTTGCTAACGTAGCTTGTTTCTTGTACAGTGAGGTAATGAACAACTGTTATTCCTCATGGCGGTACACACTATAAAACTCTCATTCTTCTCTTAACCCCTCTAAACTTCCGAAGGGCTAGAGCAGCCCCATCTGACTGTGCGTCAGCGGGAGTGGGGCAGCGGCCGGACTCTGGCCTAGTTATATTTGTAAGTTACGTCTTCTGTTGGTGTGTTAATGTCCTTTAAGGAGTACACCAATATTGGCCTGCGGTAAATTGGAGAGTGGATAGAGGTATTGTGGCGGCTGGCGCCATCTCCCCAAATCACTATCGGGGATGGCGACACATACATCCTGTTCTGAAATTGCCAGATTTAGTAGGATCTAAGTAGATCATGGTAATATTTCTGATCTACTAGAAACAATAGATCTACATCGTTAAGATGGTCGACGGTTTATCAATACCTTTTTTGATGTTCGGCTAGATTTACTAATGCCGGCAGAGGCTTGAATTTCACCGGCAGAGGCTAGAATTTCATCGACGATGCCAGAATCTTTGCCTGCAAAGGTTGCATCTGTAGTGGCGGTGATCAGATCCAGGCTTGGGTTTTAGATTTTTTACACAATTTGAATTTGTAAATCCCGATCCTGCCTTTTGGTGTTGATTGTAGAGTGTGAGGACTAGAGCTAGCAACGAATCCATCCACTTAAAAATGACTTAAGATCACCCATATAAATAGTTAGGTCTAAATGGATTGAGGATCTTGCAACCTACTAACCCATTAACTTATATGAGTTATAAATGAATGCTCATTACCAATTAGATTTTTTTTTGGACCTCAAATGACTTAAAATTCAAAACCTACTTGTAACCCATTACTCATCAAATTTTTTTCCTCAGCCAGCCACACACTAATGGCTCGTGACCACCTACTGTCGCGCTGCCACCTTCTGTCACAGTCGCCACCGCAAGAACCAGTACCCAACCCACGACTAAGCACCACCAACACTCTATAAGCTACGAGCGGTAGCATAGAGATGACTGGGAGTCCCTTCTTGTGACTGAGTCTTCTTGGCTAAATCGGTGAGTGTCGCATGAGGCAAAAGGTGTAATTCTTTACCTCTTGGATGAGTAACCTAGTTCTTCTAGTGTAGTGCTCCGATCTATGGCACAAATTTAGCGATAGATACGCAGCGTTATGGTTGTGGTTCAAGATCCTCCAGATCTGTGGTTGTGGTTGGTGTTGTGGTACTTGCGGCTGAATCTATGGTAGGTCGTGGCAGTAACAGTTGTATTTTTGCAGAGGCGATGGTAGTTATGGATTTGGTGATGGGGGACTTTTAACGGAGGTAGTGGTTTGTTTTTTGATGGGTAAGGATTTGGATTTGGTGATTGGTACGGGCGTGGTGGCGGCAGAGGTAGGTATGGTGCGGCGTCTATAAAGGTGGATATGGGTGTGGTGGCAGCGACCGCAGCATGTCTAGTGGTGGCGGTGGTTTCAGGTGTTGATGAAAGAGAGAGAACATTTTGAATGTAAATGGTATATTATTGGGTAAATGGGTGTAAATGGGTGAAACCAACTCAATTAAGAGATAAACTATTTAAGCCATAATTAAACGGGTTAAAATGGGTCGGTGATCCATTTGTACCTATCCCAATTAATTAACACCCAAACCTAACTCACCCACCCATTTTGCCACCCTTAGTAAGGAGTAAGGGCTCCAATAGCAGGTTGTGGGGTGGCTGTCTGTAGTGGTTTCCAGGTGTTGTGTCTAAGGTTGGTGTGGGTGCACTACGATCTCCTTGGGGAAGGTGGGTTGGGGGAAGGGCCAAGGGAATAAGGACCTCAGGGGGCTACGTTTTTTTTTTTGAGCGGGGGGGGGGGGGGGGGGGTATGTACTACAGATAAGCCTTGTTTTGGGTGCTAGTTTTTTTATTCCCGGTCTAATGACAACATGCATTGGTGTTGGAAATGCCAATTTAAATTTGTGGACCATGCAGTATTGATAGCCTCTTGTCTTCGTGTTCTGATTCCATAGGTGGTCGTGTACACCTTTGATTCATGCAGTTCCTGTTGTCCTTCTCATTTGTAATAACTGTGTTTTTATCTTTACGTTGTTTTGGATCTACTAGGTGTTGTCTATAACCTTTAGGCCTTGGTATTTTACTTAAAGTTAGGCTAGATATACTCTACTTTAGTTTGATTGTAATTTGTATAGGTTCCACAATAATCTATTAATCTTTGACCTTTGTAGTCTTGTATGCACAGAGTCACAGTAATGTCGTAACCTTTATTAATTGTTAGGCAACTTGAAAAACTTTGTAACCTTAATTTATCAATGCTATTATCCTATTTTGTCAAAAAGAAAAAAGGTGTTATTCCTCATCCCACCATTCTTCGCGGTTCCGACTCGTGATGGTGGGCCCTTACTCACCAACCTCTAGGGCTCGTCCGCATCCTCTCTGAAATTCTAGTCCATCTTCCCACTTTCCTTATCGTTGTGTTCGTCTATCAGAAAAGAACTCGGTGATGATTCATGAGGATTGTTATTAGAATACATACTACGACGATAATGGGCAATTCTGATGCTACAATGAGGTGAAAATAATTCAAATGGCTTGCTGAGCTACCATTTTTCCGACTCGTATACCTTTTTCAGTAAGCTTGCATTTATCTAAAAAATATCTAAGACTAAGCTACTGGACCATCATTATCGTCGTCATGTAAACAACAAATTGGACGAGGAAGGCTGGATCTACTTGTGTTAAAATGCCATTCAAGTGGAAAAAGAAGTACAAGAAACTAGAAGACGAAGCTTGTATTTACTATTTTTTTGGGAAAATTGCGTAAACCACCCTCGTGGTTTGGGTCAGTTGCAAAAAGACCCCTGCCTTTACAAAAGTTGCAAATGACCACCTGAAGTAGCAAAAGTGTTGCAACTGATGATTTATGTAACTGAATAGTTAAACTTCCTAAATTGCCCATCGCCGGATCTACCCGTCCCAGTCTTGGTCGCCGGCCGTTCTATGGTCATTCTGCCTGCACCTTAGCCTTCGCCGGTGATCGGCGCTCCCTCTCTTTCCCCCTCCCTCGGCCAGCCATTAACCCTATCCAACTGCTCCACTGATTGACCACCATAAACCCTAGCCAATTGCGCCGCCACCGGCCTGATTCAACAACCAAAACCCTAGCCTATCTGAAACCAGGACCATTCGGGGGGGGGGGGGGACCCTATAACTGCAATTTCGATCAAGCCCTGTTAGGCTCACCACTAGCCCTATCCACCCACCATGACCAGTGTTGCCGCCCGCTAGCCCCGCCATCAACCCCATACTTGCTCTGGCACCACCTTCTCGATCCATCATGCTCTTCCGGTTGCCTCACATGTTTGCTTGCGCAGCCCTAATCAGGGGGTGGGCTTGTGCTGATGAAGGGCATCAATCGTGGGGGGAGAAATGGATCGATGTGGCGATGCAAATCGAGTTCACGGTGGGGAAAAATGGACCTAGCAGCAGCGAGGAAGGGTTCATGGCGGTGGTGGTGCAGTGGGTGGTGGCAAAAATGGGCTGTGTATGGGGTGTGGTGAAGGTTAGATTAGAGAGAAATTGGGATTTGAATAGGAGTAAAAAAAGAAAATGAGGGTATTTTTGTCTTTTTAAGGTATCAAAATCTATTAAAACGCATTTTTCAAGAGCGTGACGAACACGCTTCGTTAATTTAGACGATTTGTCTAACAGTTGCAACACTTTTGCTACTTCAAGCGGTCATTTGCAACTTTTGTAAAGGCAGGGGTCTTTTTGCAACTGACCCAAATCACGAGGGTGGTTTCTGCAATTTTTCCTTTTTTGGGAAATCATGAGAATTTATATCATCTAAGGTCTCCAAGTAAAATGAAAAGTCACACTAAAATAATACCCTAACAACTCCTTTCTTGTATATAGAATGCGTGTCTCCCTACTGCCACCAGAAACTAATGGCCAATTGTCCACCTTTTCACCACCAAACAATATGGTACGACTTCAAGTAAACACAAACCCAGTCAAAAACACACTCAACATGCAGCGCGACATTTTACAATTCCTAACACCACCTTGTCAACCTCTAACCCAAGGACAAGCCAAAGGTCCTAAAAGGATCCTAACATGGAGCATTTTGCAATTCCTAACACCACCTTGCCAACCTCTAACCCAAGGACAAGCCAAAGGTCCTAAAAGGATCCTAACATGTTTCCTATCAACGAGTATACTGTAGTAGGGAAACGAATGAGTAAATCATGAGAAGGACGACAAAGACGGAGAAGATCGTTGCAACAACGACCAAGATAAAGAAAATTAATGAGTAGATCGCGCCAAAAGCAACAAAGAGGGAACAACTTATTGATGTTGTCAAACAAACTAGGAAAAATTATCGCAAGGGCATGAAGGTAACCACAAAGATGGACTCTCCCCCCAGAGGGGCTAAGTGTCACCCCAGATCTTAGTCAAAGGAAGAAAAAAAAAGCAAGGAAAAACTAACAAATAATAGACCTGACAAATGGATAAACCCAGTAAATAGAGACCTATTAATGTCGATTACGGGTAAAGTAGGTATACGTAGAAACTTTCCTAACTTTACAGGCGTTTTTTAATGCACCCGCACCCAGCTTGCCCAGTCAGGAAAAACTCACCAGTAATCTTGTAATATATTTTTTTTATTTTTTACGTCCATTTTCTTTTTAATATGGCACCTGCAACTTGTCTCGTTGCATAAGCAAGGGAAGACAATGTCTTCTGTTGCTAAGATCTAAACAGAAAGGAAGAACGAGAGACATTTTGACACAACTCTTACACTTAACAGCTTTGTGACAACTGTTTATGACATTTTTTGCTTGCTGTATATTGATAATATATTTCGAGGAATCGGATAGTACGTATCTCAGTTCGGTGATATATATCATTTGCTTTCAAAGTTAGATATGCTTGTGAATAATCATTATATCTTGCCTAATTTGCAGGTCGTACCGTCTTTAGCAAAGTTGAAAAGCATCATTTTGTTGTTGAAAGTTAAGGCACAAAATTTCTCTCCAACGGCAAAAGAGCTGGATCTCAACTTTAGACACAGTTTAGCTTATAAGAATGATAGTGATTTTTTTTGGGTAAAAGGTCCCATGTATTATTTCAATATCAAAACTTCATATGTACTCGAATAGAGATACAGTCTTCCTTCTATACTTCACTCCTCTCTCTGATGCAATATTGCCTTATGTACATTTATAATAGAACAATTTTATCTATCCCCCAAGTCTCACAAAGTACATTATTCACATGAGTAGCAGGAGCTTTTTCCAGCTATAAGCCTTATATCTCACCCACTGTTGGATCACCTCAAAGCAGCCTTGGACAGAGGCTGCTTGCTTCTTGAAAATTCTGTTATTTCGTTCTTTCCAAATTTCAAAAACTGTAAGAGTCAATAGTAGTTTACACAACCTTGCCTTAAAAATTTTACCTCTGAATTGTTGGCAAGCATATTGCAAAGCTTGATCCCAGGATGTGAATTTGCCATCTACGTGCAGTTTTCTCAATATTAATTCCCACAGTTCCTTTGAGTAAGAACATTGCACCAATAGGTGATTGATGGTTTCTGGTTTACCTTGACAGAGTTCACAAGTGTCTTCTTGAATCAGATTCCAATCCTTCCACCTTGCTTTAGTTCTTAGACCCTTATGACATACCATCCACGACAACACTGAGCACCTGGGAATATGCCCAGGAAACCACAATAATTTCCACCGGGGGCTATAGCAGCCTTTATTCTGATACCGTCCCATGCAAATTTAAATTGCCCATTTGCATTTAGGGTCCACAATATCTTATTTTTAGTGAGAATATCTGGTCTTGGTATGCCTTCAAGTGTAGAATTCGATGCACTAAGAGCCTGTGATCTTATTGCAGGTAGATTCCAATTGCCATCCTGTGTTATTTCTTGAACCTAGGCACTTATGCTTGATCCAGCATCATATACAATCCTCTGGCCATATATCTCCGTCAATATTCCAATTGGGAGCCAATTATCCAACCATAACCAGGTGGTTTCCGCATTACCAACCTTATATCTCACATATTGCTTGAATAGCTCTCTTATCTTTATCAATTTACACCATGACCATTACAAGATGACCGGAGGTTTAAAGGTCTATAAGTGTCTTCCTTTAATAATGAAAATGTGACACCACTTAACTCACGAAGAGTCCTTATGTGCCAAGTCCCATAAACTGATAGTGATTTTTGATACTTTCTGAGCAACTTTTGCTTTATATACATCTGAAGATTTTCTTTTGAGGTTCGGTATTGGTTTTGTCCTTGTTCAACCTTGTACAAAGAAAGTTTGCCTCATGTTTCCCCTTTTTTTTTGCGCGCTGCTTCTTGGCTTTGTTTGGTCCAAGTGATTAACTCGAGTCCCACGATGCATTCCCTGATTGACGAGAAATGGAACTTGCATTGTCGGTGTTCCTTTTTCAGGATCAAACAATCTCTGGCGATTGGTTACACGATACCCTGAATCAATGAATTTAGCCAATTAATTGGCTATTTTGGTGGCTCTTTCACTTGCCGCATTTGCCTGCCGTGCAAGAACTGTTATGCAAACACTTCTGAAGGGTTAGAGCAGCCCCATATGGCCGCCCAACTGTGCGTCAGCGTGAGTGGGGCAGCGGCCGGACTCTGGCCTAGTTATATTTGTAAGTTCCTTCTGCTGTTGGTGTGTTAATGTCCTTTAAGGAGTGCACCAATAGTGGCCGGCGGTAAATTGGAGGGTGGATAGAGGTATTGTGGCGGCTGGCGCCATCTCCCCAAATCACTATCGGGGATGGCGACACATACATCCTGTTCTGAAATTGCCAGATTTAGTAGGATCTAAGTAGATCATGGTAATATTTCTGATCTACTAGAAACAATAGATCTACATCGTTACGATGGTCGAAAACGGTTTATCAATACCTCTTTCGATGTTCGGCTAGATGTACGAATGCCGACAGAGGCTTGAATTTGAGCAGCAGAGGCTAGAATTTCATCGACGATGCCAGAATCTTTTCCGGCAAAGGTCGTATCTATTGTGGCGGTGATCAGATCCGGGCTAGGTTTTAGATTTTTTACACAATTTGAATTTGTGAATACTGATAAGGCCTTTTGGTGTTGATCGTAGTGTGTGAGGAGTAGAGCTGGCAACTAATCCATCCACTTAAAAATGACTCAAAATCACCCATTTAAATAGTTAGGTCTAAATGGATCGAGGATCTTGCAACCTATTAACCCATTAATCTATATGGGTTATAAATGAATGCTCGTTACCTATTAGATTTTTTTTTGACATCAAAAGACCTAAAATTCAAAAGCTACTTGTAATACATTACTCATCAAAAATTTTTCCTCAGCCAGCCACACACTGATGGCTCGTCACCACTTACTGTCGCCGCTGCCACCTTTTGTCACAATCGCCATCGCAAGAACCAGTACCCAATTGACGACAGAGCACCACCAGCACTCTATAAGCTATGAGCGGCAGTGCAGAGATGACTGGGCGTCCCTTCTTGTGACTGAGTCTTCTTCGTTAAATCGATGAGTGTCGCATGAGACGAAAGGTGCAATTCTTTCCCTCTTGGATGATTGACCTTGTTCTTTTAGTGTAGTGCTATGATCTATGGCACAGATTTAGCGATAGATACGCAGTATTGTGGTTGTGGTTCTAGATCTTCCAGATCTGTGGTTGTGGTTGATGTTGTGGTACTTGCGGCTGAATCTATGGTAGGTCGTAGCAGTAACAGTTGTATTTTTGCAGAGGCGATGGTAGTTATGGATTTGGTGATGGGGGACTTTTAACGGAGGTAATGGTTTGTTTTTTGATGGGTAAGGGATTTGGATTTGGTGATTGGTACGGGCGTGGTGGCGGCAGATATAGGTATGGTGCGGCGTCTGTAAAGGTGGATATGGGTGTGGTGGCAGCGACCGCATCATGTCTAGTGGTGGTGGTGGTGGTTTCAGGTGTTGATGAAGAAGAGAGAAATTTTTGAAATATAAATGGTATATTATTGGGTAAATAGGTGTAAATGGGCAAAACCAACTCAATTAAGAGATAAACTATTTAACCGATAACTAAATGAGTCAATATGGGTTGGTGATCCATTTTTACCTACCCCAATTAATTAACACCCAAACCTAACCCACCCACCCATTTTGCCACCCCTAGTAGGGAGTAAGGGCTCCAATAACAGGTTGTGGGGTGGCTGTCTGTAGTGGTTACGAGGTGTTGTGTCTAAGGTTGGTGTGGGTGCATCGCGATCTCCATGGGGAGGGTGGGGTGGGGGAGGGGCCAGGGGAATAAGGACCTTGGGGGGCTTCATGTTTTTTTTTTCGGGGGGGGTGGGGATGTGGTGTTGGGGCCCTCGAGAAAGGGGGAGGGGGGAAAGAGGTACGTGGTACTTAGGGTAATCTGGTCTACAAGTCTTCTTTTTTTTGGGGGGGGGGGGGGATGTACTGTGGATAAGCCTTGTTATGTGTGCTAGTTTGTTTTTTGCCCGGTCTAACAACAACGTGCATTGGTGTTGGAAATGCCAGTTTAGACCATGCAGTATTGATGGCCTCTTGTCTTTGTGTTCTGATTCCATAAGTGATCGTACAGCTTTGATTTGTGCAGTTCCTGTTGTCCTTCTCATTGTAATAACTGTGTTTTTATCTTCATGTTGTTTTGGATCTACTAGGTGTTGTTTATAACCTTTAGGCCTTGGTGTTTTACTTAAAGTTAGGCTGGATTTGCTCTACTTTAGTTTGATTATAATTTGTATAGGTTCCATAATAATCTATTAATCTCTGACCTTTGTAGTCTTGTATGCACAGTCATGAAAATGTCGTTATTAGCTGTTGGGCGACTTGAAAAACTTTGTAACCTTAATGTATCAATGCTATTCTCCTATTTTGTCAAAAAGAAAAAAGGTGTTATTCCTCATCCCACCATTCTCCGCGGTTCCGACTCGTGATGGTGAGCCCTTACTCACCAACCTCTAGGGCTCGTCTGCATCCTCTTTGAAATTCTAATCCATCTTCCCACTGTTCTTATTGTTGTGTTCGTCTATCAGAAAAGAACTTGGTGATGCTTCATGAGGATTGTTATCAGAATACATACTAGGGCGATAATGGGCAATTCTGATGCTGCAATGAGGTGATAAAGATTCGAATGGCTTGCTGAGCTACCATTTTTCCCACTCGTATACCTTTTCAATATGCTTGCATTTATCTAAAAAAATATCTAAGACTAAGTTACTGGACCATCATCATCGTCGTCGTCATGTAAACAACAAATTGGACGAGGAAGGCTGGATCTACTAGTAGTGTTAAAATGCCATTCAAGTGGAAAGAGAAGTACAACAAACTAGAAGAGGCCTGTATTCACTATTTTTTTTTTTGGTTAATCATGAGAATTTATACCATCTAAGGTTTCTTTTCTTGGTTACATGAGTAGCTTGAATACTTTTCGCACGAAGCACAATATAATAATTTAATTTTTGTTCATTTTGTTACAACTAGATTGAAAAAGAAGGTGATAATACAGTTACATAGGACAAATGCATTTGTATACAAAAAAAAAAAAAAGAAGGGACAAATGCATCACATATGGACAAAAAAAATAAAAGTACAGACCTCCTTTTTGTTGTTGTCAAAACTGGTTAATTTTGACATGTTGAGTATCTTCCCCTGTCTTTTGCCTTCTTGGTTCTATCCTTTTTTGTAATGGTCTAGCCAGAATTTTTAAGTGCAAAATGAGTATCATTTAGTAGTGTCGCATGCCTAAGGTCCCATGCTAGTCAAGTTAGAAGAGAGGTAAGAGACTAGTGATACTGGGGAGGGTTTGAAGGGCAAAATGGTCCTTAGGGATAAAAAGTATCATCAACTGGTTGTTAGAACTAGAAGAATCATTTTTTTATTATGACAATAGTCACCGGTCTACATATATTAAGTTATCTTTGTAATCCATTTCGATGACCAGTAGAACATATCATATTTGCACGCAATATAGTTACAAGAAGAGATTTTCATAATATAATCTAAAATAAATCTGGCACAAAATCACCGGCTTTCAAGTCAAATAGGCCCCAAAAGTAATTCAGTACTCCAAGGTAAAATGAAAAGACACACGAATATAATACCAACTCCTTTCTCGCATATAGGATTTGTGTCTCCCTACTGCCACCGGAAACAAATGGCTAAGTGTCCACCTTTTCACCACAAACAATACGGTGTGACCTAAACAACATCACTCAAAGCCATGAATGATCAGAATTGAAATTAGTGCACCTCCACACCCAACCCAGGGAAAAAACAACCAAAATCACTTAACTTTACAAAAAACAACCACTCGCTGACAATCTAACCATCAAGTTCCTTCCATTAACCACCGACTACCACTAACTAAGCAACCTAGCGGAAGGGGGAAAAGGACAAACCACCTAGAAGGGAAGAGCTAATTAGTATGGATAGGGTAAGAGAGCCCTACTCACAACAAGGGAAGAAAACCATACCTAGAAGACATACCAACCCCAATACTTCGCCAAAAAAGGGCAAATTACACTTATATCCCTGAGGTTAGGGTATAATTACAGGCGAGGATAATAGTTTGGGCTAATTACACCAATGTCCCTGAGGTTTGGGGGTAATTACACTCGAGGACACAAAGTTTCAAAATGTAACACTTATGTCCGTTGACAAACGGAACTCAAGAATTCTAACGATTTTAACAAAATGACTTTACTACCCCTGACTTTAAAATAAATTACCCACTTAATTTACTGATTATTCTTCCTCTCCCCACACCCAGCACCCTTACACACACCCCCCCCGCGCCCCACCCCCCCGCGCTCCCAACCCCATTTCTGTCTCTTCTGCATGAACGGAACGGGGTCAAGGACAGCCCCTAATCGCCACACCCCTGCTGCGGGGGAGAAGAGAAAAGATGGAGGGGAAGAGCGATGGCGACGTCGCCGGTGGTGGATCTGCTTTGTTCGGCGAATAACAGAAGGAACTGCCGGAGGAGAAGGGGCTGCCGGGGTGAGGGAAGGGGACTGCCGGCGGGGAGTGAAGAGGTTGCCGGGGTGAGGGAAGGGGCTGTCGGCGGGGAAGGGGACTGCCGGCGGGGAGGGAAGAGGCAGCCGGGGTGAGGGAAGGGGCTGTCGGCGGGGAGGGAAGAGGCTGTCGGGGGTGAAGGAAGGGGACTGCAAGCGGGGAGGGAAGGGGCTGCCGGGGGTGAGGGATTGGACCTAATTTGGAAATTAGGGTTTCGAGAAAACCCTAATTTTGGGTTTTAAAACCCTAATCTTTAATTAAGACTTGAATTCTTAATTTAAAAAGGGGTAGTATCGTCATTTTAAAAATATGTATTGATGACATCAGCAAAAAAATACACTTTTTGGACGGAACCCTAAGGGATGGACACGGCTGATACATTTGAAACATGTTTGGTCACGAAATGTTACATTTTGAAACTTTGTGTCCTTGACTGTAATTACCCCCAAACCTCAGGGACATAGGTGTAATTAGCCCTAATAGTTTGGACAAATTACACCTATGTCCATTGACCATACGGAATACAAAAATACAAAACGGTTCTGACAAAAAGACCTAATTGCCCCTAAATAAAAGTTGAAATCCTGATTTGTCCCTGGGAGGCAAAAAGTGGGAAAGTGGAAGACAGTGCGACAGTTTTATTATATCCCTTCTCTCTCTCTCCTCGTTTCCCATCTGTTCATTTCTCAGACACTAAAAAAACCCTAGTTCGTGGAAGATTGAAGTCGTGGTCGGCGTGAGAAGGCTGTGCTAGAAACAATTTAAGGTTAGTAATCATGAACCCATTTGCAAGCCATTTACGATGTTTTGTATGAACGTGAATACAAAACATCGTAAATGGCTTGCAAATGGGTTCATGATTACTAGTTTGGGTTTTTTTTTCAGTAAAATGTAGCCATTTTTACACTCATTTTCTCGTAGATCAACACCCAGTAGATGACTGCATGTTATGATCTTCAACTGCTCAGTTTGAAATTTACGGTTTAGGGTTTTCTCTTTCGATTTAAACGTATGTCTGTGCTATCATGCAAATGTAAAGATGTCTAGGGTTTTTGCACTTGAGATATCCCTTGAATTGAAAGTGTAGTGGTTTGTATGTTGTGTAGCTTAGTTTCTCCTCATGCATTTGCTGTATCTGTTTAGGTTAAGTAGTTTGTGGGAATGAAAAATTGTGGCTTTTCTGAAAAAAGCTTAATTAGTGACAAATGATGCCCGCAATATTGTTGTGTCTACAGTCTTTTGTCCTTACATGTTATTCTTTACCCTTTACATATGTATTTAAATTTAGGAGTATTTTCTCTTCATCTTATACCAGGTTCAGATACGGCATCCCTTTACCGTGATCTTAGGGTGCACTATGACATCAAGTTTGAGTTCAATATACCCAATGTTGATCCAAATAGGTACAGTTACATAGACCTGCTAGAGGACATATGTAATCTGGGACTTAATGATGTTATGAGCAATGTTAGTGTAATGTTTGCTATGAGTGCTTTAGTTGGTGGGACTGAGATGTGTATTGACATTGTAGATGATAGGAGTTTGATGGAGATGTTTAGGTTAAACAAGAGTGTGAACTGATAGTATATGAGACCCTAGAACCTGAGACTGCTCCTGAACATGAAGCTGGGGAAGCGGAAGATGATGTAATTAAAATTGAAACATTGCCCAGGGTTACCAGTAATGAGGATAGGGTTGAAACAGGGAACATGGCAAGTAGGGAGGAAAAAATAACTGAAACAGATAACAGGGAAGAGGGAATAACTGAAACAGATAACAAGGAAGAGGATACAAATGGAACAGATATCAGAGTGGAGGATATAACTGAAACATTTAACAGGGAGGAGGATATAACTGATACAGGGAACAAAGAGCAGTGAAGAGGATGTAAATGAAACAAGGGACAGGGTGAGTAGTGAGGAAGAAAGAGATGAGACAAGAGACAGGGAGAGCAGTGAAGAAGATACTAATGAAACAGGTGCAAGGTTAAGCAGTGGAGTGGATAAGGAAGAAACAAATGCAAGTGATAGCAGTGATGAGGATAGTGATGATGAGTCTGCTAGCCTGGCGAAAAGTGATGATGATGGGGTGGGTTTGTATGAGGATGATATGCCTGATTATGAAGGGAGTGACGACTATAAACCAAAATATGACAGTGACTCCAGTATTGATGTTGTGAAGGATAAAACTGAAAAACTGAGGGGAAAGGTATTTGAAAAGACAACTGCTGGGCCTATTTCTTTTGAGGTAGACCTGTTATTTGAGGATGTGCATTCTTTTAGAAGTGCATTAAAGGACTATGTGGTACAAGAGGGGTTTAAATTGGTCAGAGATAAGAGTGATTTGGTAAGAGTAAGTGGACATTGTGTAAGAGATAACTGCCCTTGGAAAATTAATGCATCTTTATGCCCTAATAGAACAACTTTCAAGATTAAGTCTATTGGACCAGCCCACATTTGTGTTAGAGAAGGTAGAATCCCAGAAGCTACATCACCTTGGATTGCTAACGAGCTCATAGATCTTATTAGATCAAATCCAGATATCAAAATTACTGGAATAATGGCAGAAATGCAGAAGTATGGGGTGCAACCTAGTAGAATGCAGTTGTATAGGGCCAAGAAAAGGGCATTAGATAAGATATATGTAGGACATGCTGAGTCCTATGCTAAGCTTCCATTGTATAAGGAGATAGTTAAGATGACAAACCCTGAAGCAGTATTGGAGTTAGAATACAATATGCCTGACCTCTCAGTTCCACTTTCATTTAAAAGGCTATTTGTCACATTCCCTACTATGATTGATGGATTCCTAAAGGGGTGTAAGCCATGGATAGGGTTTGATGGATGCCATATAAAAGGAACATATGGAGGTGTACTGTTGGCTGGCATTTCTATTGATGGGAACAATGGCTTGTTTCCTGAAGCATTTGGCATTGTTGAGAGTGAGAACAAGGATAATTGGGAGTTTTTCTTTGGCCATTTGAAGAGCCAAATTGGGGAGGGCAGGGATGAGCAGCCTTGAATATTTATGACTGATAGGTAAAAAGGGTTAGGGGAGGCAATCAACCATATCTTCCCAAATGTCTACAATAGGCATTGTTGCAGGCATGTATATGCAAATTTTAAAGCTAAGCACCCTGGTCTGTTGTTGAGAAATAGCTTTTGGATGGCTACTAGGGCTTATAATGCAAAAACATTTAAGTATGCAACGGAAAAAATAAAGGACCGGAGTAGGGAAGCTCATGATTAGCTAGCTAACCTACCATTATCATCATGGACAAGGTTTGGGTTTGATCCAATGGCAAGGTGTGATAGTATCACAAATAACATCACTGAGAGCTTCAACAGTTAGGTAGGGTGCTTGAGGTATCTGCCTATATTGAGCTTGGTGGAGCAGCTAAGGAGCAAATTGATGGGCAGGTTTCACATGAGGTTGCAGTCAACATGGGACACTGTCGTACCCCCAGGGGTTCTGGCAAAGTTTAACAAGAATAGAAGGGAAGGTAGTAAGTGTACACTTCTGGTAGCTGATGACAATGAATTTCAAGTTAGTGAGTTGAGCATCAACTACATTGTTAATCTTGAGAGGATGAGCTGTGAATGTAAGGCATGGGATGTGAGTGGGATTCCATGTAGGCATGCTATTGCATGCATATCTTACATAAAGGGTATGCTTGAGGACTTCTGTGATCCTTGTTCCCATGAGGACAAATTGTTTAAGACATATGAAGGTATGATACATCATGTACCATACATGAAGCTGTGGCCTGATATTTTTATCACTCCTCTAATGTTTTACGTCCACCTCTGAGAAGGCTGCCTGGCAGGCCTAGGAAGAATAGAAAAAGGCAAGAAGATAAGCCAAGACCAAGTCAAAACAGGTCAAGCACACTTTGGTGCTCAGTGTGAAAGGAGCTTGGACACAACAAAAGGACATGCCAAAGGGCTCCTGTAAGGGCAATGTTATGACTAACACTCACCAATTTTGCAAATCATTTTTTCCTGTTTCATTTCTTCTTTCTAAGGGATTTTTGCACTCCTACATGACAGGGAAATGGAAATAGGAGGGCTACTACTGCTACTAGTTCTGCTACTGAGATAACTGATGACCAAACTCCTTCAAGCTCCCAAGCTGCACACCAACCATAGCCTGCTAATTTGTTGTGTACATGACTGTAATTGCTTAGGGATTGAATTTGTAAATGTGCTAAGGGATCCATATTTGTAATTAACAATCTTTTTGGACATGACTATAATTACATAAATGTGCTTAGGGATCCAAGTTTGTAATTAACAGTCTTTTTGACATGACTGTAATTGCGTAGGGATGTGCTTAGGGTAATTGGATGAAAGATGTCATTTTGGACTTGACAGTCCTTTTGAACATGATTGTACTCAGGGCTGTAAATGAAATATGTCGTTTGGAGTTGAGATTGTTATGGTATGAGCTGCAATGTTGTTATAATTGATGGGTACAATTGGACATTAGAATGAGAATGGGTTGTGTCTGCCCCCTGTTGCAAGATTGGTGACTTTTGGACATTAATGATACATGATTGTTGATGTTTGGACATTTTTATTATAAAACTCTTGTTATTTTAACATGACTGTTACAATGATTTTTAAGTTTGGACATCTCTGAAATATTTAACATAAACTATTGTAGATGTATACTGTAAATACTACTGTCACAGCTCTTACAAAACAACAAAGCCAATTAGAAATAGTTTGACAACACAAAGTACTTCACTAAAGAAGAAAACACAATCATTACTTAGAGAATTACAGCCCTAACACTACTAGTTCACTCCAATGGCAATGGCCACTAAACACATCAAGAAGCATCCTATTTAAGCTATTTTCAACATCTTCATGATCTCTTCCAAGCTGTCACCCGCATATGCAGTAGCCTGTCATGCTCTATTGAACCACCAAACTGTAAATGTGCTTCAGGTACAGTCTGGCTGCAAAGTTGGGGGTGCAAGAAGCCCAAGATTGGCAGGATTGCACCATGCAAACATGTTGCATTCTTCGAATGGACATGTGTAGTACAACTTCTGCTTGTAATTATGGGACCATGAAACCCTAATTGCTGCCTTCTGTCCACAATTGCAATTTTTGTCCTCATATTTCAGGTCACGTGCTTGATTCGATCTCTTACGTCCAATATTAGAAGATGACAAAGACATTGAAAGTAGTGATTAGGCAACAAACAGGAAAAAAGGGGGAAAACACATTGGGGACTTTTATCAAACACCTAGTGTGCACAGGCCCTTTAGTGATAAATTTTGCTCTTTTGCTCTACTTGTAGAGCAAAAGAGACCAAGTTTAACAAGTATAGCAAACCCTAATTTCGTGACAAGCCCTAAATTCGTAACAAACCCTAATTTCGTAGCACACCCAAATTACAGCCCTACATTTGCTAAACCCTAATTTTGTAACTCAAGATAAGCTCAATTTACCTTTAATATGAACCATTGTTGTATATTTATCCTTTGCAATCATGTGCTATCCAGGCTGTCCACCCTCGTACCCCTAGTTTGCCTCAGTCCCTCGCTGCCTTTTTTGTTCTCCTTTTGCAATAACACAGAATACCCACTTGGTTAAAAAGCTAACTTTGAAATATAAGCGGGAAACCACAGTTATGTGAGAGAGTTTGTGTCTTATACTGTTCTATACAGTATAAGGGTAAAGTTAGTATTTTTAGAATACATATTGATGACATCAATAAAAAAAAGTACACTTTTTGGACTGAATCCTGATGGCTGGACACGGATGATACATTTTAAAAGTGTTTGGTCACGGAATGTTATATTTTGAAACTTGTTGTCCTTGACTGTAATTATATCCTAACCTCAGAGATATAAGTGTAATTTGGCCAAAAAAAAAAGTTGAACTGAAATGGTTGTTGCTAGCGAGGGCAAAAAAAGTGGAATGATGGTGACTCTATGCATAAATAACCAATGGAGTCTCAACGAGTAGTAAACACAAACCCGGTCAAGACACACTCAACATGCCACGCGGCATTTTACAATTCCTAACACCACCTTACCAACCTCTAACCCAAGGACAAGCCAAAGGTCCTAAAAGGATCCTAACATGTTTCCTATCAACGAGTATATTGCATCAGGGAGACGAATGAGTAAACCTTGAGAAGGACGACAAAGATGGAGAAGATCGTTGGCAACAACGACCAAGATAAAGAAAATTATTGAGACGGTGAATGAGTAGATCGCGCCAAAAGCAACAAGGAGAAAACAAATTATTGATGTTGTCAAGCAAACTGGGAAAAATTATCTCAAGGGCACAAAGGTAACACAAAGATGGACTCTCCCCCCAAAGGGGCTAAGTGTCACCTTAGATCTTAGTCAAAGGAAGAAAAAAAAATGCAAGGAAAAACTAATAAAGAATAAACCTGGCAAATGGGTAGACCCGGTGGATAGAGGCCTAACAATGTCGACTGCGGGTAAAGCAGGTGTATTTAGAAACTTCCCTAATTTAACGGGCGTTTTTTAATGCATCCAAACCCAGCTTGCCCAATCAGGAAAAACTCACCAGTAATCTTGTAATATTTTTTATTTCCATTTTCTATTAATATGGCACCTACGGCTTGCCTCATTGCATAAGCAAGGGGAATTCAATGCCTTATGTTGCTAAGATCTAAATAGAATGGAAGAACGAGAGACATTTTGACACAACTCTTACACTTAACAGCCTTTTTTTTTCTTTTCCGGTCTTTTATGTATTGCTTGCTTCCTAGATTTTTAATGGGATATTAAAAGGCTAGAATTAACTACTCGCGCTCTACCATATAGTAAAGATGTTTTTTCTAATATTATTCCTACACCACTGATAAATAAACAACAAACTATAGCACCTGAATACAGATGTAGTAATGTCAATATATGTGCACACATGGACATAATATTCATATCAAGTATGAGGTCGCAAATCGAACTTGGTGCGGATTCGACTTGCATAGAGCCTGCTTTGAATTGAGGCACAAAGCTCCTTCGAGTTAGTTTACTAGCCAAGTAGGAAAGATTGTAACAATGACAATTGATAAGTAGGCTAAATGGAATCCTACTAAACACTTATAAGTTGATGTACACTAAATGAGTTGATTCTTAGAGCCTTTTAACAATTAGAACATGTGTCCTTACTTGTGGACTAAAAGCTTTATCTACTGAACTTAAAAATCAATGGAATCTACAAAAGGGACACTGAATCACACCAAAATTCGAAGGACAAGTAAAGAAAGAACAAATGCTAGCACACATGATTGTTCTAATCCCCACATGTGTGGGCTTTGCAGGTCTTGTCCAAGTCTTAGTAAGAGTGTAACATAGTTATAGTTACAAATTTAACTCATAACAACTAAGTATATAAATGTCTTTGCAATGAGTTGGTTAGAAGCCAGGATGCTCGGAGCAACTAATGTATTCAATATTGTCATGCAAGGGAAAATTAGACACCATAAGTAGGAAAAAAGAACATTTCATTTACTCAACATTGTCATGTATATTCACTTACTTGAAAATTTCTTCTGATATTTCTTAGGCATGAAGGAGTCATCCTAATTACATTTGAACTCTATTTGTTACGGCCAGTTACAAATTCGTTTTAGATAAATATGTATAGAACATGATAGCCAAACAAGAAAATACAAGAAATATGAGAGAACTCAAATCCACTTTGCACAGTCAGATTACAACGCTCCCTCACGTGTATCTCTCAACTATTTTCCTACTCAAAGAAGGAATCTTCTTTCTTGACCTTAAACACAATACAAGACACCTTACTTATACTTAGAAATAAGCAGTGATCTTCTCTCTCCAACCAATGTGGGACAAGATGTCTAATATACTAAGGGGCAAGTTACAACCTTCTTTGAGTAACCGATGTGGGACATAAATACAAAACATATACTAACAATCTCCACCTTGGCTTTTATTAATAGACCACTCCATAAGAAAAGTATAATATGCCTTCAGTACATTCTTCAGGTACTCCACCTTGCATCCCCCTTAAAGGTAAAAATGCACTCCACCTTGAACTCAGCAAGAAAGAAGATGAATCAAGTTTAGGCATATCAACTGCGTAGGTCCTCGGCCCCATCTGCCACTCACCATAGCATAGCGTCAATCCCTTATCCAGCTGTAACACAGTTATCCCCTTACGTGCGTCAGCCCTATCCTTGGACACCAACTGGATCATCCACTCCAGCTGGCCTTCTTTACTCGCCATCATCATCATCCCGCTATATGGATTGAGCATAGTGCTCAACTTTTCCATGAAGTCCATCCCAAGAACCACCCTAAGCTCATCCATGTTGATAATGTTGAAGTTGGCCTTCCCTGTCCATCCGTCGATCCTTAAATCGACGTTATTGACGACTCCCTTCATCGGTTGCTCCTCGGCATTCACGACCATGAACCAACTCCCATCCTTAGTTGGTTTTAGCCCAAGCCACTCGGCAACCCTTATACTCATGAAGTTGTGGATAGCACCGGTATCCACAAGAGTTTCTTGAGTCTCCCCGGTAACGTCCACCATTGCGTAAAGCAAGCCTCGTCTCTTCTTGCTCTTCTTCTTCTTGAAAGCTTCTTCCTTCAACTTCTGCACGAACTCATTGACCATTTGGAATGCCCCCAAGCGTGCCTCCCCGTCGATACTGGAAGAATCCCTATTTTTACCTTTTTGCTTCTCGAGGAACGCAATCATCTTGCCCTTGTGAGGGCAATACCTCCCGTAATGCCGACTTGTACAGTGAAAGCATCCTCTTCTAGGCCCCACATGAGCCTTGTGATTACAAGAGTTACGCTACTTGTGACTTCCCTTGTGCTTCTTCTCTTCCTTGTGCTGGCAACGATGTCCCTCGTCCCCACTCTGCTCATTATTGGTTGCCTTGGGCGAGCCACTCTTTGACCTACCGTCTTCCCCATATTTGGCATACTCATGCCTTGGAGATCTCGGCCTCTCACCTTCCTTAAAGTCTTCCAACCTCTCGACAATTGCCATGGAGGAAGTCAAGTGATGAGGTTCCCTTCGCTGCAACTCCAACCCACTGTGGCAACCCATCAATAAAGAAGCATATTTGCTGCCTCTCAGACATCTCTGATATTTCGAGCATCAAAGCCGAGTACTGCTTCACATACTCGCAGATGCTTCCCTTCTGCCTCAGTCATCAAAGGTTGATCATCTCCATATCTTTGGTGCTCTTCAGATAGAATTGCCTTTGTAGTTCACGCTTGAACTTCTCCCATATTTTGACGTCGCACCCATCCGTATAGCGATGCCTCCACCATAAGGCAGTTGTATCTATAAGGTACATGACCGTTGTCTGCACTTTCTCCTCGTCATCGTCAATGTCGAGGGCTTTAAAGTACCGCTCCAAGTGCCACAAGAAGTTATCCACCTGCCTCGCCTCTCTCGCTCTATCGTACGATCTAGGCTCCGGCATTTTCTTTTGCCTTAGCTGCATCATGATACATCCCTGCCTCGTATCTCTTGTAAGCTCCTTTTTACAAGCAACTAGTCTTTCTTGGAGCTCCGTGACTTGTCCCTTGAGATCCTTGCACCGTTGCACCTCCTACTTGGTGAAAATGGGCGACCCTCTCCTTAATCAAGTAATCTAGCTCCTTCGAGAACACGTTGGCTTTCCATTATAGCATGGCTAGTCGACTGTCTACCTTTAAGTCATCTAATCTATTGAAGATTAGCTTCACCTGACTTGCAACAATCCACTGCAAGCACTCTTCAAATGCCTCGAGCTCGTTCTTTATGTGTGCTTCGTCATCCTCTATCACACTGTTCAAATCCTTTACCGTGCTTTGCCATATGCCAAAATTCATCTTCCCATTGAATTTTCACAGGCATACTTCATGGTCGTGTTGTTCTACATATTTATCCTCTAAAATCGATTTCAATTTTGCCCAAAAATAAACCTGGAAAGCTCTTGATACCACTTGTTACGAATTCGCTCTAGATAAATATGTATAGAACATGATAACCAAACAAGAAAACACAAGAAATATGAGAGAACTCAAATCCACTTTGCTTAAGTCAGATTTTAATGCTTCGTCACGTGTATCTCTCAACTATTTTCCTACTCAAAGAATGACTCTTCTTTCTTGACCTTAAACACAATACAAGAGACCTTACTTATACTTAGAGATAAGCAGTGATCTTCTCTTTCCAACCAACGTGGGACAAGATGTCTTATATACTAAGGGGCAAGTTACAACCTTCTTTGAGTAACTGATGTGAGACATAAATACAAGACATATATCAACACGGCCAAGTCGTTTACTTTTTTGTGATGTTAGTTTCATCGAATGGATAGTTACATGAAGCAGAAGGCTATGGTCAAGTCAGAGGGATGATTCCTTTACTCATACTCATTCTTTTATCCTAAAAAACTATGGCAGATTGTTGTCACATTTATTTTTTCGAATTTCAACTAGATCAAGAAAACTTTATATATACCATCAAGAGCATCAATCACATGCAATTCCTGTGATGGTTGCCAGGCAATGTCATCCTCCATGGTTCAAGTGGGTACATTCGTATTCATGACTAATCAGAATTCTGTTGGATATATGACATGTACTAACTATTTTTACTTGGTTGCAGTGTTGTTCTAATGATGGATTGATGAACAATATTTTTAAGAATTGGCCCGTCTAATTTCAAAGCATGCATGGCTCTACACAAAAATGATTGTTGCAGAAACAATTATTCACCAAAAAAGAAAAGCTAGTAAGTCCGCAAGGTTCTTCAATATTTTGGAAGAAATGGAATTGATGTTGAGAGCTGTAAAAACAGAGTTTTTAACATGGAGATAAATGAAGAAAAATTCGTAATTAGTCTCAAACATTTTTGGGCTATTGATATGTGGTTTGCATGACTTTTTCTACATGTTTCTAATATCTACTTACTATTGGACAACTTGCTTATTAAATGTGTTCACAAACATAGAAATGTGAACTATATAAACATACACCTCATATATATATATATATATATATATATATATATATATATGGCTTTCGCCCATTGCGGGAAGGTTATAGTAGCCAAAGCCGTTGGAATTTTTAGTTTATACATTGGCAAAATCCGTTTTGTTATTTATAGATTAGGAGGAGAAAAAGAATAACTGAAAGAAAGGAAATCAATTAGTTAGTCATCAAAGTTTCATTTATTGGCGCACACGTGAGCATGTGCATATGTGTTTTGTGTGTATGTCTATTTAGTGTCTGATCCTAGTCTAGCGCTCGGCTTCCACCCTGCCATTGGAGGAACTCATTATTCCTTTCTACTGCATCAACTAAATTCCTACATAAGTCTTGTCCATCTTACGGTTAGATCAACAAGAATTTTAAAAAAAAATTCTCTGTTGCTAGTTAAAATTATTGCTTTCTTGAAGCACTTAGCCCTTAAGCCAGATCTCTTCTCAACCGCTCCCCCCCAACACACACACACACCCACCCCTACGTCCAAGAGCCTATTCCACCCTCAAATCCAATGACTTCCAGATTCTCTCATCATTGCTTGCCTCTTGGCTATAATTTGCTAATCAGAAATTTTAATCTGTCATTTAGATCTAAATGTGTGCCAATAGCTTTAAGAAAAATAGACATTTGAAAAAATCCATCTAATAAAATTTTAAAAGAAATAGAATACCCATAAAAATTCAAATCTAATGGCAATCCACATCAAATCCACATGTGCTTTAATCAAGATATTCAAAACATAGAAAGAATTAAAAGAATCATCACGAAAATCCATTTACAGCTACCCAACCAAAATAGTATTTAGCTAGAGAGCAAGATAAGATCAATAAGTTTAAAGAAATAAAACCTGATAGAGAGAATAAAGATACTAGGATTTAGGAGCAAGAATAATGGGAAATGAGGCTTTTGGCGATAGGGAGAAACCGCCGACGACAGAGAAAGGACTTGCCGGGGAGAGAGAAAGGAATTGTCGTCGAAGGGGAGAGTCGCTTGACGATGGAGAGAGGCACTGCTGGTTGTTGTCACTGTAGAAAGAAGGCACCAATTGGAGATAATGAACTGGCATGTCGAGTCATGAAAAGTGTAAACAAATCGTGGGTTTTTGTCATGTTATGCTTTTGTAGCAACCCATTTGGACCCACGGGTTGAGTGACCCAACCCGTTCAAACCCTTGTTAATATTAGCAACCCAATTCTAACCCGTAAGTCGAGTGACCATCCCACAAGTTTGGTTGGCGTTGAACCGTGGTGGGCAAGAAACAACGAGTTCGGTCAGGTCGTATGGGTTTGGTAAGTTTTGCTTGCCCTTGATGTTTGTTGGGGTCTTCTTTAACTGCTTAACACTTTGTCATCTAGGGGATCTTTAGAAAATAATGGATTGGATATAGCTGGTTAGGGGACAGTTTGGTAAACTCAACTTGATCTGGTTAGGTAGGATACTTTAACATTGGACCTGAACATAAAGCCCGTCTTTTCATTATACTCATCATCGGCAATGAAGGCTTTGCCTTCCATTAATTCTCCTCATGTGATAACATCACAAAAATACAGTAGAGAATCAAACATTGAAACTGGATGAACATGTTCACTTGCTAGAGTGATAAGGGTGGTCGGATCTATCACTGGTAGGCTATCATTGATAAAGTTAACTATGTCCTGTCATAAGGGTTCTTTCCTGAAATTAGGTTTGGCAGGAAGAGATTTTTTGCCTTTGTCAATAAGGTTTTGGATGGCTTGCCTGAGCGTCATGCATCTCTTTGTGGAGTGTCCCTTCCCTTGATGATAGGCACGAAAAGCTTGAATGCCCCTTCTAGTATCACTACTGGCATAAGAGTAGGTGGTAGCTTGGATATCATGCCCCTCTTCAATAACTGTTCAAATACCTTATGCGATGGTGCATTTAATGGATTTAACTTCCTCCTCGGCACTACGATGGCCTCCCATAATACTATCTGTGGCACTTGTACATTGTTAACATTATTGGCAATGGCTGGCTTTGGTTGCATATTAGAATTCCTTGAACTTGCTCTATATACCTTGGCTTTGACTTACGGGAAATGGTCCCTTTATTGATGACATCTTCAATCTGTGTGAGAGATCCCATTAGGGCCTTGAATGAAATGTGTTACTAATTGAAGATGTACTCATGGTACAGGGGGAGCATACTATATATTCACATGTTCCTCCTCCGAAGGGCGGTTCATTGTATGAGCGACCTTGTTTTCCATCTCATCATAAAGCCAGACACTAATTCTCTTAGTTCTTGCTTTGTGGTTCCTAAGTCTCTTCGGATAATGTCTAAATTGGCATTACATTGGTACTGGTTCACAATTTCTCTCACAACATCTTCCTAATTTTGGACTCGGGCTTCGTCAAAAGTAAGGAGCCAATGAGTGGCAGCTTTAGTTAAAATACGTTGGAAAAGCTGTATTAACTGGTCTGATTCATTCCATAAGGTGCGAGCATGCACATGTATATCTTGATATGGTTCTTGGGGTCTGTGGTGCCATCGAATTTGTCCATCTCTGGCATCTTGAACTTTGAAGACAACCGGTCTTCAGAATTCATGGTTAGTGCGCTAAGGTCTAGTGGGTCATTGGTTCTCCTCATTCAGGTGACGTGGGATCCAACTGCTGCTATCTTGTCTTTCCACTCTGAGATCGCAGGCTTTACGTCCTCATCCTTAAATTCATACTGCCAGTCAAACTCAAGACCCTTCTTCTTATCATCCCTTTTCTCCATCCTAACTTCATCTTCTTGTTCTTTCGGATGAGTCCCAATACCAACCACACCTATCATTAACTGTATAGAGAAATGTTTTTGAAACTTTAATCAGAAAGACCATAAATATTGAACTGGCAGCTTAAACCCCATGGGGGATAGGAGGTTTTTCTAGTTAAGGGAGTGTTATTTTTGTATTTTCAAAAGTATGGGTCGGACTGATTAACCGTCCAGTTATACGGAGTGGAGAGCCGGTCGTTTGGTCAGTATGGTTAGAGTTTATCTCAGATAATATCTTAGCACATGCAGGGTCAGACTAATCATTTGATCATCTGGGTGGATGAATCGACCAGTCGCTTAGTGGGTTTAGGTTTATTGTGGGTGGAATTTTGGATAAAAGAGGTTCTGACTAACTGGCGAGTCATTCCTATAAATGAACTGGCCGTTTGATTAGTAGGTCAGGGTTTTGTTTTTAGAAATTTTTAGGAAATGATAGGTTATGAGAAACCGTCCGGTCATCCAGGTGGACAAACCAGCCGATTGTTCAATGGAGTTAGAATTTTGTTCTGGGTGGACTTTTAGATAAAAGAGGTTCTGACTAACGGTTGGTTATCCGGGTGGATGAACCGGTCAATTGATCAGTAACCAGGAGGTTTAAGAGCTTCAATCGTTGCCCTCGAGTGAGTGGTTAGGGATAGACGTGCGTATGTGTAAGGAATTAAATAAGAGCACAAGTACCACAATTATATTACATTATACATGTTATACAACACAAAGAAAAAATAGCAAGGCCAAAAAAGCAATATGAAAACTTTCAAGTCTAGTCCACTTATTTTTTAGTCGTCAATAGAGTCACAACTGTAGTGAACCGCCTCAAAAGAATCCCCCCGAATGGAAAGATTTTATGGAGTCTCCATCTTATTTAATTAAGATGAAAAAAAAAGAAAAACCTAAAAATGACTATAAAGATATCCAAAGGATAATTGATCCATCTAAAATAGATATATGGGTTCGGAGATTAAGTTATACGACAGAAACGTGTTAGGCACCCGCCATACCTTTTTGGTCTCTACTTCATTTCTCTTGGTTTTTGGCCTTTGAAACACATAACATGTAAGCATGCAATAAAACTAAACCTAAGTGTATTATTAGATTATTGGCTTGAACTTGACATCAGAGGGCGTATGACCTATGTATCCTGTCAGACGAACCAGAATCAAAACTATCATAGTTTGACTCTAGACCCTATGTGAGACGACCTACACTTCAGTCTTAGACTTAGACTAAGAAGTGAATCTTTTTTTGATTTTTGTAACAAAAATGTAATCGCAGGAAATCGAAGACAACTCTATAACAATGAACTAGATTAGGAAACTATTAAATTTCACCTTGATATTTGCTCATCTTGATGACTCGGGAATGCTATCCGAATGATCAACGATGTAAGGGACTAATTAAGTTTTCAAGTGAGTATAGAGGGTTAAATTCTCAGAAGAGATGATATATAACTTTATGAAGAAATGATATAAAGGTTCCAAGGAGAAAAAGTTGGATTAAAACTCAAATCCTTTAAAAATAAAGGCCAAGAGGCCTATTTGTAGAGCGTGGGGAGTGAAAACTTCCTTTATAGCATCATTCGAAACGACTCGGCCTCGTCTTCCTTCATTGAGCACTATAACTGATAAAGCTGGCTATGCCAATGTAATTTGGAGATAATTCAGATATATCATAAGAATCTCAAATTGACAAAAGTCAATTAATTGGCCGGTTCATCCTATAATTTTATAATAATTTTTTTCCAAACTTCGAGGCGTTATCTAATCCTAATTTGGCAATTATCTCTGATTTTGTAGATAGGATGTATCAGATGTGACATTTATCTTCTTCAATTATATAAATCATTGATTTAAATCCTTTGCACCTGGGAGAATTCAAAAATAAATTCCTAAATCATCTACACAAGATCTAGACACATGGATTGGATTGGCATAATATGACTGGACAACTAGATTGCTAGACTTCTAGATTGAACTAGACAACTAGACTGGATTGGACCAAATTAATTAATTGAGTTTATGTTACTAGCTTAAGTTTAATAATAAATTCTAATTGATAATGAAGCCAAATGTTTATTTAACTGATAAAAACTACAAAATGGGTGTCTACAATTATCTCTGTGATACACCACCTCCGATCTTGCTCACCAATACCAGTTTTTGGGGACACTTCAATGTAAGAGACAAGTTCTGGATCGTAAGAGACAAGTACACTTCATCTATTAACGCCTTTCTATACCGATGCACTCTATTTGGGATCAATTAGCACAATCTGAACCGAAATGGGACTACAATGCTGACAATAAAAAATTTTGCTACTTGTCGAGATCGTCAGAGCCTAGTTCAGTTCATATGGCTATCACCAATGATTTTGAGTCTGTCTGTGCTTCCTTCTCCCTCAGAGTTCTAACTCATAAAGCTGTTATCTCTAACTTTCTTTATGAAGAAACACATATTAGTTCACTTAAACCACATCACACTGATGCATTTTTTGCCACTGCTGCTTCCCACCTTTCAAAAAAAAAATTTGGATTCTCCTCAGAAGTGGTGCAAATATTGTCTGGTCATTTTCTTCTGGATTGTCCACCTAGAATTTGCAAAATGTGTCATCTAAAGGGGTCTGATTATTATTTTGAAGATTGCCCTGAAAATCCTAACAAGCAATCAACCAACCATTACCTTCAAAGCACTCAAAACCACTTTCAAGTTTGGATCGCTACTGTTACCATAGATTCTTTGATCGAGAATTTTAATTCCACTTCTCTAATCTATATTTCGGAGATCGCTGATATCTTTAAACAATATCTCTATAACACGAGTAATCCTCCTTCCACTGCAATATCCATCACTTCAGGTAATTCTTCACGCTTCTTCGACTCTAGTTGTTGCAATCACATTATGTCACATCCTATTTTTTTTCTTGAAATCACATACCACAATGCACCAATTATTCATACAATTGATGGCTTTCATATGCATGCGAGTCATGTTGGTCGTGTTTCTACATTAACGCTTGCTCTTCTAGACACCTACTTTATACCAAAACTTGCTTTCAATCTAATTTCTATTGGTCAGTTGTGTGAACTTGGCTGGGCTTGCATTTTGTGAATTCTAGTTGTTCAGTGCAAGATCCAAAGATTGGACAAATCTTTGGGATTGGCTGTAAAGTTGGACTATTGTATAAGCTCATTAATCTTTGCATTTGATCTATATTTTCTTCAAAATCCTGCTCTATTGCATCTACATCATCAAACACTCCTTTAGAGCCTGCATTCTTGATTAGCTCATATATATTTTTAATTATTTACAATATTTAATTTCTAGTTCTCAGTTAGGTGTTTCGAAATATGAACAAGTTGATTGCTTACCTTGGTAACTTGCCAAGCAAACACCTTTACAGTTCAATCAAAGTTCATAACTTGTCTCAGTCCTTTTTGATATAATTCACTTTGATATATAGGAACCCTTTCCTAATCTTACCATGGGGGATCAAAATACTTTGTCATTTTTATTGATGATTATTCTCCCTTCACATGACTTTATCTTATGAAAAATCGATCTGAGTTGCACAAAATCTATCAAAATTCTGCAAGCATGATTCAAATATGTTTTTTTCAACAAAATTAAAACATTTTGCACTGATAATGCCATGGAATACAAGAAAGAAGAATTTTTGAACTTTCTTCAGCAAAATGGCACCATTGTTCGTCAGTCATGACCTGGAACATCGCAACAAAATGGTCAAGCAAATTGCAAGCATAAACATGTTCTTGAACTTGTGCCTTACTTATATCTGCTTCTTGTCCTAAATGCTTCTGGGGAGAAGCTGTCCTAACGACTGTTTATACAATTAAACGTATTCCATCTCTTATAACTAATAATCAATCTCCTTATTAACTCCAACTATAATGGCTTCAAAGCTTTTGGATGTTCTTGCTTTGTTTTTCTTCATCCCCATGAGCAAACAAAACTACATCCTCGAATTCGGCTATGTTGTTTTCTCAGATATGGCATTGAACATAAAGCGTACAAATGTTGGATCCTACCTCAAACCGACTTCGACTCTCTCGTTATGTCATTTTTTGGGGAAAATATGATGTTTTCGTCCATGTCAAAATTTTAGATATCGTCAGCTACAAATTTGTTTTTCACTGACCCTCTTGTTGAATTACCTTCCATGATATTGATTCGAAGTTTCTTCCTGAGCTCATTACAACAACTCCACCCACGACCAATCTGAAGACTTATCATCCATTTGCGGATCCTTCAACTTTTAAAGAACCTGACATTTCATGTGTACCGAACTGCCTCGAAAAAATCCTGGACTGGAGAAAGGTCTAAAATTAAGAGTCACCATCTTATTTTTTGAAATAGAAATGTGTTCATACCCTATTCTGGTCGCACCCCAGGACCTGCTAAGGGACCCACTTTGCACGACACATCACCCAGTCAGCGGTCAACTTTTCAACGCTCGAGAGCCGGTCAAAGCAACGCATGCTCAAGTCACGTGAACCGCTCGTGAAGCGACCTCGGTGTGCCTTCCACCTTGGGGGTCGGCCACCTCAAGGGGTCGGCCACCCCAAGGGGTCAGCCACCCTATGGGGGTCGGTCACCCTATGGGGTCGGCCACCTTGAGGGGCTCGGCCACCCTTGGGGGTAGCCACCCTATAGGGGCTCAGCCACCCCAAGGGGTCGGCCACCCCAAGGGGTCAGCCACCCTATGGGGTCGACCACCCCAAGGGGTCGACCACCCTTGGGGGTCGGCCACCTGCCTTGACGACCGACGACCGTCGTTCGCGACCGCGCTCCGCTGTAGTCGCGACGACCGTCACTCTCGGCCGTGCTCCGTCGCCGCAACGACCCTTGTTCGCCGTCGCTCGCTCATAGTCACGATGATCGTCGCTCGTGACCGCGCTCCGTCATAGTCGCGACGACCGTCGCTCACGACCGCTCCCCACCATAGTCGCGACGACCGTCGCTCTCGACCGTGCTCCGTCGTCGCGATGACCGTCGCTTGTGGCCGCTTTGTCGCCATGACGACCGTGGCTCACGGTCGCGCGCCATCCACGCAATGACCCCTGTTGCTCGGACGCCACTCCGCGACCCCCGTCGCTCGGAGGAAGTTACTCTGCGACCCTCGTCGCCCGCACTCCGTCGCACCCATGCGCCGCTCCACAGATACAGTCGCGCCCCCCTGGCGCTCTCTGTCACATTACAGTGCCCCCGGCACCTCACTCACTCCGCCGCGCCCTTGCGCCGCGCCACTGATACAGCCGTGCCCCCCAGGCTCTCTGTCGCTCTAACGGTGCCCTCGGCACCACTCACTTCACCAGGCCTGTGTGACACTGCCATGACTTGTACCTCGGCACCAGGTATGGTCTCGCGATAGTTGTCGCCACGCCCATGCGCCACAATCATGTTATATGCTTACGGGATGGGCTCACAACCTGAAAGCCATCGCCGTCTTCATTCCGGGGGCTTCGCTCCGTGCTCCGGCACGAGGACCCTTTGCAGCGGGATAGGCGACTCCTCCGGGACACTATCTCCGCCAGGGTGCCTGCGTGACTGGCCTACGTGCTCTGGCACTGGCGGCTCGCGTCGGCACCCCTAAGGACTATGACCCCCGGGTCACTCCGAGATGGGAGCAGGTCTTCGGAAGGGCATCTTGCCTAATCCACCTGGCAGCTGGGCGTCGGGTTTTCCCCACCGCTGCCAGGCCTGTGGGATTCAGTAAGGGCTTGGACTGGAGGCTGGGGCAACGGGCTACTCTGACCATGCTACTGCGGCATGATCAGTCTCCTCAGACAGGCGGAGAGATGTCGCAAGGGCAGGGCAGCACGAACTTAGGGACCGACAGTCCCAACGGAGGATCAGTGCTTTGGCCCCCTGGCGACGTGTCGTTCCCAGGGGGTGACACATGTCAACTTATGACACATGCACATTTTTGCCTATAAATAGTGGACTTTGGAGCCTTTTCAAGGATCTTTCTCTCATTTGGACTCTTCACTTTCTCTCTCTAAAATGACATTCTCTCTGGAATTCTAGTGAGAGAAACACACTTGGACTCCCGTCTCCGGACCCTTGACGCTGCGCCCTCGTCCCGAACCGTCGACTGTCGCCCCTGTTCGCCGTCCCCCTGCCTGCACGCTGCCAGCCCTCACGACCTGTCTGGGGAGCCTTGCCCTCGGCCCTTACGCCGTCCTTGCTGTCTCCCGCGTTGCCTACCTGGAAGCTGACACAGACTGCATCCTTTGTGGCACCTCCACGTAGCATCGAACCATTTTCGGTACCATCATTTTGGCGACTCCGCTGGGGAGGTGAGCATCGTATTGCAGTCTGCATATCTTCCAGACTCAGGCACCATGCATGTGCAGCGGAGGGCTACGAGGACTACCAACAGTGCAGTTCATTCCTTGCCTGACACACTCACGCAACCATGCCTCAACAACGTATGGCTACCAGAACTATCGGTCACATCCTCTACCCAGCCATCCAAGAGGCCGTCATTTCCAGACTTGGAGAATATTCAAGCTAACATTGTTCTACTGGCACCACCCTTGGTGCTATGTCTCACTTCATTGGGGGCTACTCCCCTTGCCTACCCCAAGCAAGCTGAGCTCCCTACCCCTTTTGCATGCCTCTCATTGTAGCGACTAGATACGTGGTGCACGGGATGGCTCGAGCCACGCTAATAAGTCTCAACTCCGTCAGCCGACATCCCCCTCAGGCCGTGCGACCTCGCGGGCATGCACGCAACACGTCTTGCCAACCCTTCCGTGCCTCGGTCACTCAGTCGGTCGTCGAAGTCGACCTATCGTCGAACTCCACACTCCGTCTTCAACACTTAGAAAAATTTCTTCAGTTTTCACTGTCAGGTCATCACTAGCGGGGCTCAACACTTAGAAAAATTTCTTCATTTTTCGTGGTCGGGTCGTCACCCCCGCGACTTCACTCGGCGCCCTCCCCTCTCTTCGACACTTAGAAAAATTTCTTCATTTTTCGCGGTCGGGTCATCACCCCCGCGACTTCGCTCGGCACCCTCCCCTCTCTTCGACACTTCAAAAAATTTCTTCATTTTTCGTGGTCGGGTCATCACCCCCACGACTTCACTCGGCACCTTCCCCTCTCTTCAACACTTAGAAAAATTTCTTCATTTTTCGTGGTCGGGTCGTCACCCCCGCGACTTCGCTCGGCACCCTCCCCTCTCTTCAACACTTAGAAAAATTTCTTCATTTTTCGCGGTCGAGTCATCACCCCCGCGACTTCACTCGTCGCCCTTGTCACTCTTCAACACTTAGAAACATTTCTTCATTTTTCGCGGTCAGGTCATCACCCTCATTCTACACTTAGAAAAATTTTCACAAAAATTTTTCACCCTCCGGTGCTCTCTCCAACACTTAGAAAATTTTCCACGAAAATTTTCATCAATCCCCAACCTCCCTCTTTCTCTCCCTTTCACCTCAAAATTATTTCTTCCTCCAAATTTTACATCCCCTCTCATGCTCCTTTTATAGGCTCCACAAAAAAAGAAAAAAAATTCGCATTGCAATTTTTTATTTCCAAAGTCAAAATAAAAAAGCAGCCCAGATGGGCAGAACCCGAACCGCGAGGGCCCCGACCCACTCTTGCCCCGGCCCGTTTCCCCTCTCTTTTTTACTCAGCTTAAACGGGTCAACCCGCCCGCCGTTGACCCGACCTGACCCAACCCTAATTTCCCTTCTCTTTCTCTCTTCTCTCCTAGCGCCGCACCTACCTCACGCTGCCGCCGCCAACCGCTCGGCCTCCCTACCGGGCCTGGCCACCGCCGGCAGCCCTTCCCCGGCATTTCCTTATCCCACGAGCTCCCTCCTCCCGAGCCCACACCCCGCCGACCTCCCCCAGGCAACCCACGCCGCCGACGACGACGGCTTCTTCTTCTTCTTCTTCTGCTTTTTCTTCCGCTTCAGCCGCTCTCCCCGCCGACCACCCTGCTCTCCCGACCCCCCACCCCGCCGACCCCCCCTCGACCCCTTGGCCGACCCCCCCTCGGCCTCTCTCCCTCTCCCTCTTCCCCGCACCCGCAAGCCCCACGACACCATGGCAGGCCCTTGCTGCCGCGACCCCACCACCCCGCTGACCCCCTGCTACCCCGACCCCCCACCCCGCCGACCCCCCTCGGCCCCTTGGCCAACCCCCCCCTCTCGGCCTCTCTCTCTCCCTCTTCCCCGCACCCGCAAGCCCCACGACACCATGGCAAGCCCTTGCTGCCGCGACCCCACCACCCCGCCGACCCCCTGCTACCCCAACCCCCCACCCTGCTGACCCCCCCTCGGTCTCTCTCCCCCTCTCCCCCGACCCCGTATGCCTGTCGACAGCACGGAAGCCCCACCCTTCGCCATTTTCCTTCAACCCACCGGCCATTTTCACCACCAAGCAACTGGCCAAGCCCCCACCCCTGGCCGACCCCCTACCCCGCCGACCCCCTACGCTTGGCGGACCCCACCACCTTCGGCCACCCCCTTGGCTTATGCCCACCAACCTTCGGAGGCCATAGCCACACTCACGTTGCTTCGGCCACACCCTCGGCCACTCCCTATAGCCTTTGCCCATCGCTCCACCTCAACCACCTTCACCCCAAGGCACCAGACAGCATCGGCCATTGACCGTTGGCCATCGCCCGGGCACCGTCTTCGCGACCCTCGTCGCTCGTCGCCCGGGCACTGTCTCCGCGCCCCTCGTCGCCCGGGGGCTGCCTCCGTGCCCCTCATCGCCAGGGGGCTGTCTCCGCAACCCTCGTCGCCCTCCTTCGTCACTCAAAGACGATGTCAACAACTTTTCGGACAAACGACATCAACACCTTACTATGTGTTTATGCATGCGGCACCCGCTCGGGTTGCCCCTCCGCGCACGCCGCATGCAGGGGGCTATGTTCCCAACTTATTCTGGTTGCACTCAAGGGCCCACTAGCGGACCCACTTTGCGCGACCCCCTCCCCCTTTTTTTGTTTTAGTTTCACTGCTTTTTTTGGTTTGAAAAACACATTTTCACCATTTTCACAACGCTAACAAAAGCACCCACCATTTTCACAAGGCAACACCGCATTCAGCCTCCACATGCATAGCCACAACGCCACACCTTCGGCCCTCTGCCCATCGCCCGGGCGCCGTCTTCACAACACTAGTTGCCCATTGCCCGGGCACCGTTTCCGCAACATTCGTTGCCCATCGCCCAGAGGCTGTCTCCGCGACCCTCTCGCTCGTCACCCGGGCACTGTCTCCGCGACCCCCGTCGCCAGCGCCGTGCGCACCTTCCACAACACTTGTTGCCCGTCGCCAGGGTGCCATCTCTGCGACCTTCATCGCTCGTCACCCAGGCGCCCTCCGCGACCCATGTCGCCAGCGCCGTGCATACCTTCAGTGCGGACCCCCACCGCCAGCACCGTGCGCACCTTCCGCGACGCCCGTCGCCAGCACCTTGTCCACCTTCCACAACATTCGTTGCCCATAGCCCGGGGGCTATCTCCGCGACCCTTGTCGCTGGTCACCCGGGCACCGTCTCCGCGACCCCCGTCGCCAGTGCCATGCGCACTTTCCGTGTCGACCCCCGTCGTCAGCGCCGTGCGCACCTTCCGCAACATTCGTTGCCCATCGCCCAGAGGCTGTCTCCGCGACCCTCTCGCTCGTCACCCGGGCACCGCCTCTGCGACCCCCGTCACCAGCGCCGTGCGCACCTTCCACAACACTTGTTGCCCATTGCCCAGGGGCTATCTCCGCGACCTTCATCGCTCATCACCCGGGCGCCATCTCCGCGACCCCCGTCGCCAGCGCCACGCCTTCCGCAACAATCGCGGCCTATCACCGAGGCGCCGTCTCCGCAGCTCGTTGCCAATCGCCTGGGGCTATCTCTGCGACCCACGTCACTCGTAGCCCAAGCACCGTCTCCGCGACCCACGTCGCCAATGCCCTGCATACCTTATGCGGGGACCCCCACCACCAGTGCCGTGCACACCTTTCGTAACTCTTGTTGCCCGCATCACTTGCGTCCGTGCGCCGGCTCTACAACTCTCATCGCCCTCACACATTTGTTGCTCACGTCCGTGCTACAGCTCCGTGCTCTCATCACCCGCGCTCCTTCACGACTCGTCGCCCACGTGCCATCTCCGCGACCTTCGTCGCCCACGTCCGTGCGACAGCTCTGCGAATCTCCTCACAGGCCCTCCAACTTCGCGACTCTCGTCGCCCGCGCGCCACCTCTACGACCTTCGTCGCACGTATTCACATGACAGCTCCGCGATAGGCCCTGTCACCCGCGTGCCGTCTCCTCGATCCACGTCGCCCGTGCCAACTCATCGCGCTCTCTACAACGCGCGCTTAATGCCAATGGTCACTTGATGCTCGTCACCGACCATGCACAATTTCCATGACGACATCACTAAGTATTGCTCCGCGAAAGTCGTCGCCGCGCCCTGGCGCCATGCTTATGATGCGTGCCCCAGGCACCAGGTATTGCTCCGCGACAGTCATTGCCGCGCCCTGGCGCCATGCTTATGATGCGTGCGCCAGGCACTAGGTATTACTCCGTGACAGTAGTCGCCGTGCCCTTGCGCCATGCTTATGATGCGTGCCCCAGGCACCAGGTATTGCTCCGCGACGTTCGTCGCCGCGCCAGTGCGCCATTCTCATCATGCGTGCCCCCGGCACCAACTTTAGCTCCGCGACGTTCGTCGCCGCGCCCGTGCGCCATCTTCATGATACATGCCCCCGGCACCAAGTATAGCTCCGCGACATTCGTCGCCTCGCCCGTGCGCCATTCTCATCATGCGTGCCCCCGACAAAAACTTTAGCTCCGCAACGTTCGTCGCCGCGCCCGTGCGCCATCTTCATGATACGTGCCCCGGGCACCAAGTATAGCTCTGCGACGTTCGTCGCCGCGCCCGTGCGTCATTCTCATCATGCGTGCCCCCGGCACCAACTTTAGCTTTGCGACCTTCGTCGCCGCGCCCGTGCGCCATTCTCATCATACATGCCCACGGCACCAAGTATATGCTCCGCGACCTTCGTCGCCGCCCCCATGCGCCATTCTTATCACATGTGCCCCGGCACAAAGTATTGCTTCATGACGTTCGTCGCCGCACCACTTTCATGACATGTGCTCCGGCACCAAGTATTGTCCCCGCGACAATCGTCACCATGCCCATGCACCACGACCATGTTACAAGCCACTGGGCATAACACCGGTTCACCACACCATGCGCCCCCGCCATGGGCGTGGAAGATCTTCGACCCACTCTCCAGAGTGTGCGGCATTCTGGGGGCTCCGCTCGTAGTGCTCCAGCACGAGGACCCCTCCCTGTAGGACGGGCTGTATGCCGTCGCCGGCTCAATCAAACTGCGGCATGGGCTGAGCGCCATCCCGGGCTTAGCGCCATCCCCGGCTCAATTAAACTGTGGCATGGGCTGAGCGCCATCACGGGCTAGCGCCATTGCCGGCTCAATCAAACTGCAGGACTGGCTTCGTGCCGTCGTCGGCTCAATCAAACTGTGGGACAGGCTGTATGCTGTTGCCAGCTCAATCAAACTGCGGCATGGGCTGAGCGCCATCACGGGCTAGGGCCATCGCCGGCTCAATCAAACTGCTACACGGGCTTAGCGTCATCGCAGGCTCCATCACCAGGGACCCTGGCCCCCGTAGCAGGATGGGCTGTAACCACATCGTTTATGCGTGGATACCCACTCGGGTTGCCCCTCAGCGTACGCCACACGCAGGGGGCTTATGTTCATACCCTATTCTGGTCGCACCCCAGGACCAGCTAAGGGACCCACTTTGCACGACACATCACCCAGTCAGTGGTCAACTTTTCAACGCTCGAGAGCCGGTCAAAGCAACGCATGCTCAAGTCACGTGAACCGCTTATGAAGCGACCTCGGTGTGCCTTCCACCTTGGGGGTCGGCCACCTCAAGGGGTCAGCCACCCTATGGGGTCGGCCACCTTGAGGAGCTCGGCCACCCTTGGGGGTAGCCACCCTATAGGGGCTCGGCCACCCCAAGGGGTCAGCCACCCTATGGGGTCGGCCACCCCAAGGGGTCGGCCACCTGCCTTGACGACCGATGACCATCGTTCGTGACCGCGTTCCACTGTAGTCGCGATGACCGTCGCTCTCAGCCGTGCTCCATCGCCGCAATGACCCTCGCTCGCCGTCGTTCGCTCATAGTCACGATGACCATCGCTCGCGACCGCTCTCCACCAGAGTCGCGATGACTGTCGCTCTCGACCGTACTCTGTCGTCGCGATGACCGTCACTTGTGGTCGCTCTATCGCCATGACGACCGTCGCTCACGGTCTCGCGCCATCCACGCAACGACCCCTGTTGCTCGGACGCCACTCCGCGACCCCCATCACTCGGAGGAAGTTACTCTGCGACCCTCGTCGCCCGCACTCTGTCGCGCCCATGCGCTGCTCTACAGATACAGTCGCGCCCCCCTGGCGCTCTCTGTCACATTACAGTGCCCCCCCGGCACCTCACTCACTCCGCCGCGCCGCTGATACAGCTGTGCCCCCCGGGCTCTCTGTCGCTCTAACGGTGCCCTTAGCACCACTCACTTCACCAGGCCTGTGTGACACTACCATGACTTGTACCTCGGCACCAGGTATGGTCTCGCGACAGTTGTCGCCCCGCCCATGCGCCAAAAGTGTAGTAATTCTAACTTTAACAATTGAATTGCAACCAACAGCGTATAAGTCAGGCAAGCCCAGATATCTTGAGTCAGGTACTCACTTTGAATAAAGGTCCTTTAAGACCTTCAATAATTTCCATTGTGTAAGTAACCATATTATGAGTCCGCACAGCTTGGTATCCAACTGGATAAGCATAACGATCTTTACCCTGAAAAACAACAAAAGTACAAGAACTAAAATTAAAGCATATACGGATGCTTAGATACTGTATCATCTTGAAGGAGCCATATCTTGCGCCTTCCCTAAATTGCAAAGGACCAGGACTCTACCTGACAGCAAAACTTGCAGTTAATCCACAAGCTTCACTATCTACATAGTAGCTCAGTGAACCAATGGTCAATTATGTCTATCACTAAGAACTTAGAGCATAGACTGCAGATAAAATGCAAATAGCATAATATCAATCACTATTAGTTGAAATACGAAAAATCCCCAAATTTGAAGCGCCTTATGTAAATCGAATTGGTAGAGACCAAAGCAGTGTCGAATCAAACCATTTTGTGGTTGGATCTTCAACTCTCTAGTTGACAAATAGTACAAGAAGCTAGCGTCCCCCCCCCCCCCATTGGATACCCAAGCCGAGCAACCCTGTGCTTGCCTCATAAAAAAGTCCTATGCAAATGAGCTCTGTCAGAGTGGCTACTCTCTTAGATTCAATTTGTAAGCGCGAAAACAAGCTATATCCCCGACTTATGTCATTAACTCCCTGATGAGCAACTTGCAGGACGTTAAGTACAAATTAGAAATGATGGTAATTGTTTGTCACGTCAGAAGAGATAAAAACACGAAACTATCTCATTAGGCAATGCTACCTGGGCATTCAAGCTGTATATGAGTTCATAACCTTTCAAAAAAAAATGTATTTCTTAAAAATGGGTGAATTTTGAAACTTACTCAGATTTTGTCAAAAACTTTTTTGGTGCTATACTTTTCATATTTTGATAAATATTTTCATTAGCTTTACAATGCAAAAATGATACCTCAATTTGATTTTCTAGAGAACGTTATGCCCAAAATAAGAAAGGGAGTTTCGTGAGGCAATCGAATAATGGGTAGTAAGCTAATGCAGTTTGACTACATTAGGAATGCAGTCGACTACATTGACTGTCTGTTGAAAAATAATGGCTATTTTTGAATAAAATCATGCCAAATCTTCCACTAACGGATATATATGATATCTACCCTATATAAAAAAATTTGGGGCTTTCATGAAAACTACATTCTAAACCTCCATTCATTAAAGAAACATCAAGGCTCATAGATTAAAATTTTCTCTCTTCATCTTCATGATTTTACATCATTAAAAGAACATCTTTGTGAGCAATTCTTTGATTGAGAGTGAGTATTCCCCAAGTCATCAATTCTCTTATCTCTCTATTGTGTAGAGCTTCATTTGTACTCATTTCTTTTTAAGAGGGTTTCTTTGTACACAATTGATCTTTGTAAAATGATTGTTATCAAGGCCTGGGTCTGTGAAGCTTTGAGCGAGCTTTGTGGACTCATGGCTTGTACTTGACGTGGGAATACCACCAAGTATTGTAAGGGTTTTGATCTTGACTCAAAGAAGATTATTGCTAGTAGATTTTAGTGTTCTTGCAAAGAACTTCCTTGAAGAGGTGGAAATAGGCTTAAGAGTTGTTCAAGCTAAATTATTTGAATCTCCTTGTTAAGTATATCTAATTCAACCTCTATATTTGTTGCAGTATAATTGCTTGAGATTGTGTAGTTAGCATCTTCATTAAAATATTACTTGGTTTGATTGAGATTTATGATTGTATTTAAATTCCCCATCAATTTTCAAAAACCCTATTCACTCATCCCCCCCCACCCTTCGATTGTTTTATTGGTTTTAAATGGTACGGGGCCCGCCCTGACTCTTGATTTTTCAGTTAACACCTAAAAGTTAAAAGATCATGTGGTTTCCAGTCTTGAAGGGGGTTCTATTACTAGACCTCCATTATTTGTTGGGTCTTCATATCATACATGAAAAATTAATATGAGAGTATTTTTAGAATCTTTAGATTTTGAAATGTGGGAAAAAAAATTAAAGATGGCCGTTTATGTCCCCACCAAGTTAATTAGGAGTAAGCTCGTGCCAGAGAAGAAATCTGAATCTAATGATTATGATAGATATATGCTTTGCATGAATTCTAAAGCTAAGAATTGTCTTGTTTGTGCTTTAAACACAAATGAACTCAATCAAGTTATTATGTGCAATTCGGCTAAAAGTATGTGAGATACACTTCAAGCCGCTCATGAAGGGACTTCTCTTCTAGGAGATACGAAGATGAATTTATGGCATATAGAGTATGAATTGTTTTAAATGTTTTCTGATGAATCTATTACATAAATGAATTTTCGTTTTGCTAAAATTGTTAATATTTTGAAACAACTAGGAAAGAATTTCTCTAATGGTGATCTTGTGAAAAAGGTAATTGGGTTATTACCTAAAGAATTAGATGCAAAAATCGCAGTACTTCAAGAATCAAAGGATATGAATACCTTCCCATTAGATGAATTAATTTGTTCATTGATGACCTATGAAATGCAATTCAAATCATTCGGACTAAAAGGTTTACAGAGGAAGGAGAAATGCATTGCTCTTAAAGCTTCATCAACAATGGATCAATCTTCAAGTGAAGAGAAAAAAGACTTTAATAGCAAGGATATTGATATACTTGCAAAGAAATTCAATGAGTTTCTCAAAATGAAAAAATATGAAAACTCACACAAGAGCAAGAATGATGCAAGTAAGGAGAGTAACTCAAAGGAAAATAAGAAAAAGAAAGAGTCAAGAAATAAACACTCCATAAGTATGTCAATTAAAGCCATTATTTGGAATGACAATGACTCAAGTAGAGACTAAGGTAGTGAGTTCAATGATAGAGATACGAATTTATGCTTCATGGTTTAAAAGGAAGATGAGGTAAATTCTTCACACAGTGATAGTGATAGCAATTGCTATAATAATGATATTTATGATGTTTATGCTCTTTTATCCAGAAAAAATTGGTGAAATTAGCCAAGAAAAATTATTCGTTAAAAAGGCAAATGCATGAAATTTCAGAAAAGCTTGACGTCTTACAAAATGAAAATCATAAGTTGAATGCCAAAAATAAATACCTATCTAGCCATCTTTATATGAAAGATGTAGAAGATAGTTTGATTGGGTTAATTAGAAATACCCCTTCAAGTGAGACCTCACAACATATATTTGACTTATAAAAACAAAATGTGATATTGAAAGTTGAGCTGATGATTTGAAGATAATTTGGACATCTTGGTTGGTAACCAAAATTTTTGTTTAGACAAATATGGATTAGGCATTAATCCTTTGGCTTTACGAGAAAGAATTCTCAAAACCAAGCTCAAAAGAATGTTCCTCTAAGATAACTGAAGACATACTCGTCATTCTCTACACATTGTAGTTGGTGTAATAAGAAAGGGCAAACGGCTAGTTGTTGTCCCTGTAGAATTGTTTATATTAGAGGTATAAATAAAATGTAGGTTGTGAAAGGTCAAGATTTTAAATTTAAGCTAACACCTATGGACATAAGAAAATGTGGGTACCAAAAGCTAAACCTAAATTATGATTGTAGGTTGTCCAAAACAAAGGCAAATGGCAACCAGAATAAGGCTCCAAGAAAAGTTTGCAAGGGAGGAGCAGTAAGCTAAATCTTAAGGGGGAGTAAATATTCCAAGACTGGAAATGCTAATTCAAATGAGGAGAGCCTCAGTGCTTGTCGAACTTCAAGAATGATTACTCATCAGATAAAATCATCAGTATTCATAAAGAGGGTAAAAGTTAATGTTCTAATCAACATTGTGCTATGTGCTAAAGTTATACATTATGAAGCATCCTTAAATTGTCATATTTATTTCTCATGATATAAATAACTTACTTATTAAGCACCCATGCGAACTATGAACTAAATTATGATTCCTTGATCATTTACTTCTCTGTATTACGATCTTAGATATGTTTGTAGGATTTAGATAACGATAAATGGTCATCTTGCAATTATTTTGAAAACATTTACTGATGACCAATATTGGCTTTGTGGAAATTTCATGTTGAAATTATGTCGTCTTAATGCTTCATTCCTACACACGCACCTTTTGGTAATGCCAAAATAAGAGCATGTTTGTTGAATATTATTGGCAATGATTGAAGAGAAGCATACATCAGGATGAAATATTCATATCGTAACTTAATAGTGGAAGTTTATATGATTGAATCACATACTATCTTATTACTCTTGAAATATGCATGAAGTAGATGAGATTATTGAGCTACATTGCATATCTTTCTATGGATCACAAAAGATTTCTTGATGTTAGCCACATGAATTCATAAGTTATATGCATCTCATGTCATTATCTTGCTTATAACTATCTTTTTCGCACACCCATACCATTATCTTCTTATTGATGACAAATGGAGAGAGATAATCTTAATTCTATAAATTACGTGATTGTATATATGAGAGAACATTAGAGGAAGAGCATAAATTATTTTAGCTAAGGGAGGCTAGCTATGAGCTTAATTGCTGTATGAGATAAACTGATATATCTTGAGTATACTACAGATGATTGAATGATCTAAGTGAAATTGTTGTGCTTAATTGACTATCATCTTACCTTATATAAAATCAATGTTTGTCATGATGAAAAAAGGGGAGATATTTAGTCCTATGGTTGGATAACCTAAACTTACATATTATTTTGATAATAACTATACAATGATTATGTTTTAATGTGTGCTTTGAGTGGATTCTTAGTAGGTAAATACATATGCACTCATGAAGACATATTTGAGAAGTTAGATATGGATTAAAGCCAAAGAAGGTTAAAGCTATAATGGACATGCTATGGAAGCTTCATCAGTCAATGTCAAAAGCAACAATGAATGCATAAGTTAAGTTACTATGAATTATGATTGATCTTTACGATCATGTAACTAGTCTTTGTTTGATGTTTGGATTGATGACTATGACCAAAAATGACCTTAGGATACCTTGTGTGTTGCATGTGAATTCATAACCTTTCAAACAAGTACGTTAATGGATGAAATTTGGTGCTTACGAAGATTTTTCCAAAACTATTTTTACTACTAAACTTTTTATATTTTAATACATCTTTTCATTAGCTTCCAACACAAAAGACGGCACCTCAATTCTATTTTTCTAGAGAAAGCTATGCTTAAAATAAGAAAGGGAATTCCTTGATGCAGTTGAGTAATGGGTAATAAGACAATGCAATTTGACTATATTAGGAATGCAGTCGACTACATTGACCTTCGGTTGAAAAATAACAGCTAGTTTTGCCCAAAATCATGCCAAATCTTTCAATAACAAGTATATTTGATACCTACCCTATATAAATGATTTGAGGCTTCATCATACACCATAGAAATCATAATCTAAGCCGACATTCATTAGAGAAACATCAAGGCTCATAGATTAAATTTCTCTCTCTTTATCTTCATGATTTTACATCATTAAAGAGAACATCTTTGTGAGCAATTCTTTGATTATGAGTGAGCATTCTTCAAGTCATCAATTCTCTCATTTCTCTATCTTACTAGAGCTTCATTTGTACTCATTGATCTTTGTGAAAGGATTATGATAAAGGCCTAGGTTTGTCAAGTCTTGGGTGAGTTTTGTGAATTTAAGGCTTGTGCTTAGAATGGGATAAGGGTTTTGACCTTGACCCGGAAGAAGATTGTTACTAGTGGATTCTAATGCTCTTACAAGGAACTTCCTTGAAGAGGTGGATGTAGGCTTGAGGGTAGTTCAAGCCGAACCATTTAAATCTACTTGTCAAGTATCTCTAACTCAATCTCTTTACTTATTACTCTATAATTGCTTGAGATTGTATAATTAACATCTTCATTGAAATATTGCCTGGTTTGATTGAGATTTGTGATTATGTTTAAATTCTCCATAAATTTTCAAAAATCCTATTAACCCCTCCCCCGGTTGTTTTATTGTTTTTAGATGTTAGGAGTGCATTTCGTAATGGGGATTTAATAGAGAAAGTTTATATGTATCCTCTATCAGGATATCATTATCCATTACATAAAGTTTGTAAATTTCATGGAGCATTGTATGGTCTCAAACAAGCCACACAAGTTTGGTTCACTAAATTCAGCACCACAGTTTTCAGTTTGGATTCACCTCAAGCCCTCATGATTCTTCGCTCTTCATTCGAGAATCAAAGCATGGGACCATTATTTTGTTACTTTATGTTGATGATATGATCATCACTGGAAATGATATACCTAGTATATCTAATCTCAAACATTTTCTCTACTAGCATTTTTAGATGGAAGACTTAGGGCTCCTGAGCTATTTTTTGGGCCTTAGATCTCCTTTTAAATTAATAGATATACTCTCTCGCAGGTCATGTATGCTTTAGGTTACTTATCTTGTATTGGACTGGTAGATAGCAAGACTATTTTAACACCCTTGGAGCCCAATGTTGAACTCGCTCCTCTTGATGGTTCACCTATCTTTGACGTTATAATTTGCCGACAATTAGTTCGTAGCCTCGTTTACCTCGCTGTTACTCGACTCGACATCGCATATGTTATGCATCTGATTAATTAGTTCCTTTCAGCTCCTCGTTTAACTCATTATGCTAGTATTCTTCGTATTCTACGCTATAGGAGGAAACATTGTTTTATGGTCTTCATTTTCCGAAGCATTCCTCTCTGGAAACTACGTGCATACTCGGATGCTGATTGGTCTGGTGATCTTATTAACAGAGGTTGCATGACTGGCTTTTGTTTCTTTGTTGGTGATTATCTTATCTTTTGGCAAAGCAAGAAATAGACACTAGCTATTAGGTCAAACACTGAGGCAAATTATCGAGCTCTTGCCGATACTACACAAGAGCTTCTTTGGCTTTGTTGGTTACTTGAAGACATGGGGGTTACTCATTTGAATCCCACCCGCTTACATTGTGACAACCATAATGCTAATCAGATAACTCATAATGACATATTTCACGAGTGCACCAAAGATATAGAGATTGACTATTATTTTATTTAATCAACATATTTTTTGAGGCATCATTCGACTTCTTTTCATCACTTCTCTGAAACAATCAACATATATGTTCATAATAGCACATCTAACCGGATAGTTTCTAGATCTAATTTTTAAACTAAAGTTGGCCTTTTATTCACCACCTTAAATTTGAGGGAGATGTTAATATAAATTATTCAATTATAGGTAGACAAGGCCTACCCTACGCTATACTCATATTCACCACTCAAATCACTCCTTCTACTATATAAATAGAGCCATTTGTATGCACTTACAACACACAATCAGAATACAATCTCCATCTTCCTCTTCTCCTTCTTTCTCTTCTGTTATCAGTTAATACCACTAACAAAAGTGATTGCCTAGTTACCTACAATTTCTATACGACCTTCCATAAATCACCCTAACAGAGCATATATGATGAAAATGGAGAGAATAAAAAATTAAAAAGAAAAACAAAGGAATGCTTTGGGTTAAAATGGCCAAATATGCTCAGATCTGTCAAAAAGTATGATTTTATGGTGAGTAAAGACGAGGAAAGCAATATTAATAGGAAAAGAAAGAGAGAGAATGACGACAAACTTGATAATGTGGGGACTAGGGAGGCACTGATGCCAGAGGCAAAGATGGCGGGGAAATTAGTAGCGGAGGCAGAGATGATAAGGGAATTGGTTGCAGAGCCAGCATTGAGGAGAGAGTGATGGAGTCTGGCACAAAAGTATAGATTTGAAATGTGAGAAGGGAGAAGTAAAGGGAGACTAGTGTTATAAAAAGCGCGCCTACGTGCAAGGCGCATCTAGGCTCACACATCGCGCCTCGCCTAGGCCTAGGCACAGCGCGTTCAATAAGACGCGCGCCTAGCACGCAAAGGCGCAAGGCGCATAGAGGGGCGGGAGGCACAAAGCCAAGCACATGAACCGTAGCTGTTGGATTTGACTTCATGTCTCCACATGGACTGTCGATTTCTCTTTTATTATTTTTTTCCTTTTTGTCTTTACCAAGTCAAAACAAACATTTTAATTAAAGACTAAAGGATAAAACCTAGCTACCAAAATCCCCAAATCAGTTTTCAGATTCGTGAGACACGACCACGACTCTTAGTCTTACACTATCACCCCTCGCCATTCTTTTGTCCTTTGCTCCGGTAGTAGCCGTCGCATCTCCCGTCTCCGCCGGCCGTCTACTGCTCCTGTCGCTACCGCTACTTTAGCCGCAACCATTGTTGCTCCTTGTTGCCCTGCTACTCTGCTGCTAAATTGAAGCAGCTACTCAGTGCTGCAACCGATAGCTCTCTCTCCCTCTCTCTCTCTCTCTCTCACACACACACTATTCTAATTAATTTGTGGCATAGTGCTGTTGATTGAATCATTTTCCTGTGGAATAGCCGAATAGATATTTTCTGTGAGGGTATATATATATATATATATATATATATATATATATATATATATATATATATATATATATATATATATATATATATATATATATATATATATATATATATATATATATATGGAGCCGATCCGTTGATAGCGCTAGCAAAATAGGAGATTTTGCTAGCGCGATCTGGCCATCCACGCACGATCTGTGGACGGTCCAGATCTTTTGCACTTTTTTTAAGTCTGTCCGTCACATAATGTGGCGGATGATTTTTTTGACAAAAATACCCCTCAACCACCAATTGAGGGCCTTATATTATGTAGGTACCGTATCTGTCCGCTACATTATGTAGCGGACGTTATTTCTGTAAAGGCACACTCTATGCCCAAAACCTTATCAGTGTTCTGTTTGTTCTGTTATGTGTTCTTTTAGAAATATCAATGGAGTTCCACAAACCAAAACGCATCAATATGTTGTTTCTGAGCCAACAAAGAACGTGTTATTGGGAGGAGGCCAAACCAAACTCAAATTACTTTGAGATCAAACCAAACTCAAATAAAACCCAAATTGGCGACGGCGTAAAATGAAAGAGCAATGGGTATGGTAGAACTAGCGCCCTCCACCATAAGCAAGAATCCACAACCTCTCAGCCCAGGCAGCACCATCATTTTGTCACCGCCACTGAACCCATCGCCACCACCATCTAAACTCTGCCTCCCCGAACCACCACTGAACCCATTGCCACCACCATCTGAACTCTGCCTCCGCAAACCACCACCATTCGAACCTTCACTACCGCAAACCTAACCCAAATCCAAATCTAATATTAAGCCCAAACCAAACCCAAATTCAATCTGGGATCTTGCCGTCGAAACCAAACCCAAACCCAAACCCAAATCTAAATTTAATCTATCTAAGATTTTGCCGTTCTGAAATCCACCCATCGCCGTAGATACTGCCGTTGCCACTTCTTACATCGTCTCACGTTGCCGCGCCTAGTACTCTTCCTACTCCACTATCGTGTACACTTGCCTTATGTGGGCCAACGAGAGAGAGAGAGAGATGAGATTAGATGAGGAAGAGAGAAACAGAGAGTGTTCGACGCTAGTAGGGTATTCCAGATCCAATTTTCTTCGACACACATATGACATAAAACAGAAGAAATAAGACCAAATCCAAATCTGTGATCTTGTCATCTACATAATGTAGCGGACAATAGGGGTATTTTTGGCAGAAAATCATCCGTCACATAATGTGGCAGACGAACTTAAAAAAAAGTGCCCGCTACATTATGTAGCAGACAATTTTGTGACAAAAATACCCTCCAGCTTAAAAAGAGTCAGTCCACTACATTATGTAGCGGATTAGTTTTTGGATCTTTTTTTCTCTTTCTGTCATTAATGTTCTGACCTCTCTCTCTCCTCTCAATTCCCAATTATATATGTCCGCTATATAATGTAGCGGACAACACAAGACATGACAACTCTTCTTATTTTCTAGAAAAGATAACCATGTGTCACATCTAGAAAAAAAAGAGAGACAACCCTTTTTTTCTCGCTTTTCCTCATCTCTCATCCTCTCCATCTTCTCCCTCTCCCTCGTACCCATTCTCTAAAGATGGCAGATCTGAAAATGAGGCTATCAAGCCGGAGAGAGGCACCGGAGGAGAGGAAGCTTCGACGACAGTATCGGCAGGCCCGCGGTGGACATCCCACAGCTTCGTCTTGCGCGACCGCGTCTTACAATGGTGCGCCGTCGCCTTCTTCTGCGACGGCGACGAGCTCTTAATCTTCTTCTGGCCGCGTCTTACGGTTCTCTCTCAAGTGGTTCACTAGGTACACTTATTTAGTTCAGTCACAACTCTTTGGAAGTGCTGCTCAATTTCTGTTGGTTCAAGGACCGTTCACCAAGCGTGCAAAAAGAGTTAGCTACGAAGATAATAAAAGGCTTACTAGTTTTGATTCTACCGCACAACAATGGTGGTTCGGAAGAGGCAAAACGCCATTCGTTCTTATTAGAATGATAAGGCTATTTGGTTGGAAAGTAGGGAAGACATTAGTGATTACCTCATCTCCATATTCTCATCTTTGTTTTCCACCTTAAATCCTAGGCAAGGAGCCCCTATAATAGCTTTGCATGGATTAGAAGTCATCTTCTCGTCTTGCCTGCTAATGCTAACGTATTTCATTATACATTTTTCACTGCGGCAGTAAGGAAGAAGGCTCAGAGTTTTCTAATTCAACTCTTTGATGGCTCAATTGCGGCAAGGTCAAAATATATATATATATATATATATATATATATATATATATATATATATATATATATATAGCACTTTTAACTATGTTTTCATTTTCATTATGCCCTTGTCAACATAGATTTGTTTGTCTTCGGGCATCTAAATTTTTCTTTAGGCAAAATTTCTGGGAACGGAAATAAGAAGACTAAGAAGAGAGAACGAAAATCTACAGTATATGGTGGACGTTATGACAGGCCAGTGCACCGTCCTGCAAAGCCACCTAGAAATGAAGAAGAAAGAACAAATGAGCAATTGTTCAACAGAGAGTTGCCCAAGAGAGAAAGAGAGAGAAAGAAGTTGACACGAGTATTGATGAGAGAAAGGAAAGAGAGAGAAAAACATGTTAGAAAATTAATACTCATCCGCTGCATAATATAGCGGATGGAGAGAGAGAGAGAGAGAGAGAGAGAGAAAGTACAACCTGCCTACTCATTTGCTACATAATGTAGCGGATGGATTTGGAGGGTATTTTTGTCAAAAAATCGTTCGCTACATTATGTAACAGACAGACTTAAAAAAAGCATAAAAAAAATCTGGACCGTCCACAGATCGCGCGTGGACGACCAGATCGCGTAGGCAACTTCGCCTATTTTGCTAACGCTATCAACGGATCAGCTTCCATATATATATATATATATATATATATATATATATATATATATATATATATATATATATATGGATCGTGATTCATTGCTAGCGCTAGCACTGTTGCTAGCGCTGTTTGGCCGTCCGCTACATAATGTAGCGGACGAAAATTGACAGTCCGCTACATTATATAGCGGACGGTGCTAGCGCTGTTAGCGCTAGCAATGGATCACGGTCCTATATATATATATATATATATATATATATATATATATATATATATATATATATATATATATATATATATATATATAAACCTTTCACGTTGGCAACGCGTCCCAAATCCACACCGAGAGCCATGCTCTGACCACAACTGTACATTAATTTCTTGTAAATGGGGTTTTGATATCTTCTGTATATGAATTATGTGTAACATTGTCAACTTAAGTTTTCCTTTGCTTTCCTTTTTAGTTTGTTGGATTGGGAAGTGAAATTTGGGAGATACCACACTTTAAATTGGTATTTTCTTTTATTGTGTGTCAAATTGATGAAACATACTACATTCAGTAGGAAAAATGAGCAAAGACTTAATTATGCAATGGCACTCATAAAGAGCACAATTAACCTGAATTCCCGAAACTTGGTTCTTTTGTTCCATGAACCTCAAAGTCGTTGGACTTATTGAGTCCCATGTGTACCTTTACTGTCTAAAAAGGAAAGAGATTGGTCTATCTCCTGCAAGAAACTCTAACAATCAAAATTACTGATTACAAACCTACTGCCTAGTGCCATGATGCTATCCAACGTGTTTGCTGTCTCAACCCCAAATTTGATAGTCCAATAACTGACCAAAGTTGCTACTGTTGTGCCCAAAAATTGGCCTGTTGGTCTTAAGATGGCTCGAAGTTATAAGCCAGTGAGTGAACAACCCAGTTACAAGTCAGTCTGAACTTATTAATTTCTGTAAGTGTAAGTTGAAACTAAGTGCCCATATTAGTTTTAAAACTTGAATTGTGATTGTAAAGTGTGAGAAAGTACTAGCCTAGTCTGCTTTGCTTTGACTCCTTGTCACACTTGTGCAACTACTTACTCAACCTCAAGTGTAAGTACTTACTCAACCTCTCTTAATCTCTTCCTCCTCTGCTTCAAGTAACTTTTGGCCCTTATATGATATATGTGCATTTAAGCTGATTTTAGTGTTATCATATAATTCAATTGTAGGAATATACATGCCGACGCCGAGTATGGATACAAAGGACCCAGCTTGAAAATATGGACGTACCGTTAATTCGAGTGATAAAAATGCAGTCACTACTCACTACAAAAATTACAAAAGGGCGGTATTTATCGACATAAGCAACACCTTGTTGGAGGTTATAGGAATGCTTCAACGTGCCGAGAGTGTCAAGAACATGTTAGAGATGAGATGAATGAATTGCTACAGTCTGTCAAAGAAAGCCTTGATAAGACGGTGATGTTATGTTCACTTAGAATTTTTGCTATTTTTCAGTGGATTTAAGACTTTTTTTAATGTTGGAAGCTTATTAAATTAGGATGTTATGGTATTTGGAACTTTCTCTAGTATTTAGAAATTTGTTAATTGTCATGTTCTGAAATTTTTTACGTAATTTTATTGTTTTAATGCACTATTATTTATTTATTTTAATATTGCGCCTTGTTTCAAAAAGGTCCGCACCTGCACCTTGTGCCTAGGCTCTAAGGATCTTTTGCGCCTTAGGTGCGCCTGTGCCTTTAATAACACTGAGGGAGAATTTCTCCCTTTTATTTTAGTAAAACATTTAAAAAAAAAATTTCTTATTTTTACATGAATGATAAATCATTTTTGTAAATATTTTTTCAATACACGGACCAAACGCTAAGAAGATAGGAAAATACTTTTGATTTTTTAGTGAAGCAAACAGGGCACTGAGATAACACAGCCAGATCCTAACCCACTCAACCCACCAACCCCGAACTCCAATTTGATCAAATTGAGTAGTGGAATTTAAATAAGAGTAAAATACGTTGACATCACTTGAGGTTTTGGTTTATTAGACGTGGACTCCTTCAAAATTTGAAAATTACACCACGCTTCTCAGTTAAATATTCTTTCAATATACCATATATGCTTTTAAGAGAAGAAAATAGTCAACGCGCCAATAATAAATAGTAAAAGCTGTCTTTTAGAAATGCACTGCACTTGCAAATATCTCAATGAGTATTGCCAGGAGTTTTTCAATGCCGTCAAGCTGTAACAACCTGATTAACAAGAATGCTAATTTTAGATGGATAGCCAAGGGATCAAGATCCTCTGCTGTACAGTAGATGTGCTATACCCACAAAATGTCGCTAAATTTTTTTTAGCGACACAAAATTGTCACTATAAATTTTAATAACAGCGACAAAACACTTTGATTGACAATCTTTTGTCGCTAAATGCTGTACAGCACATCTGCTATATAACAGAGGATCTTGATCCATAGCCAAGAGACTTGATTCTCATCTCAAGGCTAATTCTGGTATGAAGTTATGAGAATTGCTCGAAAAGTATAGGGTTGAGGTGTATCCTACGAAGTTGTTAAAGCCACGAAGGCATAAAAAATGTCTGACACTATATCTTGAGATATTTGTAAGACTTGAGCATTTCTAGGAGACAGTACTTCGTTATAAATTATTGGGGTATTGATAATTTTGTCTTAAGAGTATACATAGTATGTTGGAAGAACGCTTCGCTGACATTAAGTGTTAGGCATGTTTTTGTTAGTGAGAATTTAAAATAAGGGAGCACGGTATAATTTTAGAAACTAAAAAGGATTCAAGTGTAATACACTAAAACCTCAGGGAGGTGAACGTATTTTAATCTTGATGTAATTACCGCAGCCCGAGACACGCGCAGTGCATTAAAACCTAAAACCCTTTTAGCTCTGCCGCCGCCTTCCATTTTTACCGTTACATAAACTCTCAAACGAGTTTAACAAATCTTCCAAGTTTTCTCAAGAAACAAACAGGGATGGCTTGCATTTCATATAACATCGGAGTCCCCACAAAATTCAGTGCCCGCCTTCACCGTTCATCAAAGCCATTCTTAGCCAGTCACCCTCGATGCATCTTTTGGAACCTTTCATCACTCACATGCACAAGACCCCTCAATTTGGATGAAGTTCATGGCCCTCGCCGTAATCGGAGCCTCAGTGGGTGCCGACCCTTTACTGTTTTCAACAGTGTCTCTGAAGATAATGGTGTTGTTGGTAGGCATTAATGACTCCTAGTCATTAATAAACTAGAATTGTTTCTTGGTAACATTGGTATTGGCTTTCTACCATTTTTGTGCAATTGGTGACCATTTTCAGTTTTTTTCTCTGGGTGGGGGTGGGGTTGGGCAATACTGTGTCATCTTTAGTTGATGAGGAAGTTAAGACCTAAAACCGCAATGTATTTTCTAAGGGGAATCTTGTTTAGTTCTAGACTATTGTATGGTCTGAAATTTACGAGTTAGGCAGATTCAGCGGAAAAATTGTTACAATATATATGGGGGGAGAGGGACTGCAGTGCATTGTTTTGAAGTTTTCCTAATGTCAATTTGGTATTACAAGTTACTTTTGTAACAAACGATTATACGTGTTACATCGATCAGTTAACTTTGACATAGATGAAAATATCCAGTGGCAGTGGTTTTAGGCTTAATTGCTAAAATTTAACTTTCTTTACTTGTTGTTTTCATTCTTTGGTGATCAGTTGTTCTTAATTGGTTTAGCAGAGAGGGTCGTTGTATTGGTTGTTGGTGGAGGGGGAAGGGAACATGCACTCTGTAATGCCTTGCAGCGGTCTCCTTCATGTGATGCTATCTTTTGTGCACCGGGGAATGCTGGGATTTCCAACTCGGGGGATGCCACTTGTATTTCAGACCTTGATATTTCTGATAACTCAGCTGTTATATCCTTTTGCCGCAAGTGGGGAGTGGGCCTGGTTGTGGTCGGTCCAGAAGCGCCTCTTGTTGCAGGTCTCGCAAATGAGCTAGTTAAAGCTGGAATTCCTACATTTGGCCCTTCATCAGAGGCTGCTGCTTTGGAAGGTTCAAAGAATTTCATGAAGCAATTGTGTGACAAATATGGAATCCCCACTGCTAAGGTTTGTCCTCTGGTTCCAGAGTCAGCTTTGTGTTCTTTATATCTGTCCATTCATTTTTAGTTTTCACTTAGCTATATTATACTTGTATCTTTATCACACCTTTCTGTCGAGACCATGATAGAGCTATGATGTGTTGGAAAGTGTAGGGATGTCAAAGCCGAGATGTAAATATCTAGGCATATAATTGAAGTAAGATCCTTGTGACGTTGTCGAATATTCCTACCAAAATGTTGTTTGTGCATCGATTAGCATTGTGGTTCACAAGTGTGGATTTGTTACATAAGGTGAGTGCTAGGGAGATGAGATGTGCTATATGTGTCGTTGGCTGATAACAAGGGATTGACCATTATTTATCGGAGACTTGTCTTTTTCTTTGGTCTATATTGACTGCAAGCACAATATTTTTGTTTCTCGTTGTAACCAACTTTCATAAATTGGTATTGCTGCTTTGACTAGATTCAACTAACCTAAGGTGACCATTTTGTTCTGTATTTTGGTGCAGTATCAAACCTTTACTGATCCGTCAGCTGCAAAGGCTTATATTAAGCGAGAGGGATCTCCTATTGTTATTAAAGCAGATGGATTGGCTGCTGGAAAGGGGGTTATTGTCGCTATGACACTTGAGGAGGCATATGAAGCTGTTGACTCGATGCTTGTAAAGGGGACTTTTGGTTCTGCAGGTTGTCGTGTTATTATAGAGGAGTTTTTGGAGGGAGAAGAAGCATCATTCTTCGCGTTGGTAGATGGAGAGAATGCCATGCCTCTGGAATCTGCTCAAGACCATAAACGAGTTGGAGAAAATGACACGGGTCCAAATACTGGTGGAATGGGGGCATATTCTCCTGCACCTGTCTTGACAAAAGAACTCGAATCTTTGGTAATGGAATCTATTATTTTTCCTACAGTAAAAGGAATGTCAAAAGAAGGCTGTAAGTTTGTTGGAGTTCTATATGCTGGACTAATGATCGAGAAGAAGTCTGGATTACCCAAGCTAATTGAGTACAACGTGCGTTTCGGAGATCCAGAGTGCCAGGTTAGTTGGTAAATACATGATTCGTCATCAATATTTGGTGGTAGATGACAACTATCTTTTTCCTTTATTTCTGTGTGTCACGAATGTGCTCATAAAGTTCTTGGATCACCTTTCACTAAACCTGTTATAAGGTGACGGAGGAACCTTTCATTGACCAAATTTTCTATGGCTTGAAATGGTAAGAATATATTCTTCTAACACTTTGCGTCATCTACTAGCAATACCACGAAAAGAAAGAAGAAGAAAAACAGCATAAATTACGCGCCTAGAGAGAGAAACTCTCACTTCTCTTTAGAATTCTAGGGTTTCTGCTCGAGGATAAATTCTCATCGTGCTCATGGCTTCTCATCGAAGATCGAGCTGATAACGGGGCCCTCCAAAAGACCCGTACGCGGAGGAATTTGTTTGTAAGCAACGGATAAATACTCATGAGATGAAAGGAACTGGATGAAAGCTCAAATGCCGGCTTCTTTGACGGTGACACTGGAAATGGAAAAACTCGGTGATGTTGCGAATATCCAACCAAGAAATATTGTGGCTACTAGCTCAGACTCAGATGAAGAGAAGGAGATAAGGGAATTGATTAAGGATCTAAGTAGACAAGTAACGGAATCAAGATAAGAAAAAAGGCAATTATTAAGGCAATTTTGACAGATAATGAGCCGTCAATGATAAGAGTAAGTTCCCCAACGGTATTGGAAAATGAGATACAAGCAGTCAATTTGGGAGCGAGCGGATCTCACGTACTCAAAGGGAAGGTGGGAACTCATTGCCCCAAATGGTGTTTTCGTGGGACATGAAGGGGATTTCCCTGCCTCGCTCTAAAAAAAATCCTCAATCTCCAATTTCAGCCCCTAAAATTGTTGCTGACCAGTATGAGGAGAAAGCAAAAACGTGTGCAGCTTTTGTTCGACCAAATAGGGAATTTGTATTGGAGAATAAGCTTGAATACGTTACAAGAGGTAAATAGCCTAAAAGATGTGGAATACACACTGAAGGACATTGATGGGGAATTAGAACAAGGGCAAAATGCAATAGGGGCATATGTTGTTGGTGCTAGACCTGCCTTTCAGGTGATGCAGAAATTCTTTGAAAGAAAAAAGGGCATGTTTGGTAGTGTGACTCTGAGTATGTTGAAATCTGGAGTGTATATAGTTAAAATGGATTCCTCCTTGGGTCAAACACAGATCTTAGAGAAAGGACCATGGACTTTTGATAGTAGACCCCTGGTTATCAAGCCATGGTCTCCTACTGTTTCCCTGGAGAAGGAAGGCTTAAAGGAGATACCTATGTGGACCAAATTACCAAATCTAGCTTTGCAATTTTGGTCCACTCAAATGCTTAGCAGGATTGTGAGTTCAGTTGGTGTGCCCTTGTTTATAGACAATATGACTGCTATTAAGGCAAGACTGACCTATGCTAGTGTGTGCATAGAGGTTGAGGCTGCAAATATTGCTACAATGTGTCCCAATCATGGGGCCTGTCAATATTGTGTATAATCAGCCTGTGGTCTATGAATGGATGCCAGTTAAATGTGAACATTGCAAGGCTTTTGTGCACCTTGAGAACAGATGCCATAAAAAACCTAGACAACATCAAGTCTGGCAAAGGAAAATGCAGGTTGATGAAGCTCAGGCCGTAATAAAGGAAAACACTATTGTGCAGCAGATCCAACAATCTGCTAGTGTACAAACACCAAGCACTCAGAAATGATTTCAAGGCCCGGAAAGTATAGAGGAGGATCTCTTTGGTGAAAATGTTGGTAGACTTTTTACAGGTATGAATAGTCCAAGCAAGAGCAACTCCCTTGCTAGGAAAGGAAGTGGTACTAAAATGAAATAATATGATTGCTAGCTGGAATATGAGGGGTCTAAATGACCCAGTCAAACAACATGAATGAGGTGAAAAAAGCTGTGAAAAACCTCAAGGTTTCTATCATTGGGCTAGTTGAAACTAGAGTGTGAATGGACAATATTAGTGCTATTACCAAGAAATGGAATAAAGATTAGCACCTTGTACATAACACAAACAATAAGGGTGTCTCCAGATTACGTATTGGATAGGATACAACAAAGGTCTAATTTCAAGAAATGGAATGTGAGACTCAATTGATTACCGTCAAAGTGAACATCATTTGGGAAAATGACCAGTTTTTCCTAGCCTGTGGATATGGCAATAACAAAGGGGGTGAAAAGAAGATATCTATGGCAGCGGCTACACCAACAGGGAAGATATATTAGCAACAACCTTTGGGTGATCTCAGAGGATCTTACCGTGGTTAGATGCTCTGAAGAAAAGAAAAGGGGGATCTTAGTTGCAGGTAACTCCGAATATGGTGACGTTTCTCTCTCGGAAACTCGCTTTTGTGATCCCAAGTTAGAAGCTCCATGGAATCTCGTCCCAAGCTAATATGGGAACTCGATCCCATTATCTGGATAGAGATGCATGGAACAAGTGAGAGAATACCTGACAATCAAGCCCTTTTCAACTCAATTCCTCGTTTCTCTCTTCCTTAAGTCCTTAAAGCCTTCTTGTCTGTTGTTGTTGGCTATGTAAACTATACTAAACAAATGATAATACTCCTTATGCATTTATTTATTCAAGCCGCTCCCAACCTCAGATTCTTCTTGGTGTTTACGCTCCCCTGCCCCCGTTCCCAATCCCGCCCCTGCCCCCGCCCCCGCCCCCGCTTTGTGCAACTAAGAGGGGGACTACTATAAGTAGTGGGAATGTTGATGACCTCAATCATCGTATATATAATTTGCATCTTGAATTTGCATCTTGAAGACATTGTAACTACAGGACTTCTTTATACCTGGTGCCACAAGACAGAGGATGATGTCATGAAATGTGTAGAATGGACAGAGTACTACAGAGTGAAGGATGGCTAAATGCTCATCCTATCTCCCAGGCCAATGCCCAAGCACCTGAAATGTTAGATCATTCAATGCTGGTTGTCCAAATCTCTCAAGATAGACCTTCTGGTTATAGGCCTTCCAAATTTTTTAACTTTTGGATGTTGCATGCAACCTTTAGGGATCTCTTGCAAAGAGTATGGAATGATGCTTATGAAGGGGATGATTGCCATGGATTGGTGGCTAAGTTGAAGAGATTGAGACCTCAATTAAGGAGCCTCAATAGATCCCACTATAGCAATATCTCCCAGGGAACTGCTGAAACAGATGAGGAGCTCAAAAGATTCAGAAATAGTCCTGAGTCAGTATGAGCTTAGTTTGGTGAAAAAGGAAAAAGAACTTCAGGAGCAGTACTTTCCGCTTTCTAAAGCAGAGGAGGCCTCCTATCACCAAAAATCCAGAATGCAAGCTCTTAAGCTCGGGGACGATAATACTGCCTACTTCCATAAGAAGGTACAGATAAATAGAGCATATAATAAGACTGTCTATATCGACTGCTGATGGAGAAGTGGTTAATGGTGAAAAAACAGTTCATCAAGTGCCTGTTACTCATTTTGCTAAATTTCTTGGGGACCCTGTGCCTAGACGTACCCATCTAGTGATGATCAAGCAATGCTTTGTGCAGCTGTGACTGAGAAGGATGTGAAGGAGGCTATATGATCCTGGCTCTGATGGTTATACTGCTGAGTTTTATCAACAGTCGCAGCTGTTGGGAAGTGATGTTATTAAAGTTGTGCTGGAATTTTTTAATCAAGGAAGAGGGATTCACTTATTTAACAACACTGCTTTGACCTTGATCCCCAAATCCCTTGACCTGGTACAATGAAAGACTTCAGGCCTATTGCTTGCTGTTTTGTGATTTACTGATTTATAAGGTAATTTTGAAGATCCTTTGCTTTTGTGACCAACACACACGTAGCTGATAATATCTTGCTTATGCAAGAATTGGTGAAAAATTGTCATAGGGAAGGGGGGACCTCCAAGATATGTTATCAAGGTGGACACTTAAAAGGCTTATGACTATATGGAATAGGATTTTTTTTAGTGTGTTATGGAAGCTTTTCATTTCCCTGTTGTCTATGTTGGTTGGATAATGAGGTGTGTGACCGCTGCTAAATTCCCAATTAACTTTTATGGATCTGTGGAAGGCTACTTTGGCAGTGCAAAAGGCCCAAGACAGGGTGATCCTATATCTCCATACCTGTTCTTGTTGGTAATGGAAGCTTTTACTGTCTTGCTTGACAAAATCCATTGCTCAACCTGATTTCAAGTTTCACCCCGAATGTGTTGATTTGCAAATCAACCATTTGGGTTTTGCTGATGATCTTTCATCCTAGCTGCTGCTGATCAAGCTTCACTCACAAGAATTCAACAAGCTTTGGATGAATTTGGTACATTGTTTGGCCTTTGACCTAACCTGCAAAAGAATGATATATTCTTGGCAGGGTTTACTGATATGCCACTAGGGCAATTTCCTGTGACTTATCTTGGGGTACCTCTAGTATCCACTAAGCTTCAACAGTGAAGGACTGCCTAATATTACTTGATAAACTATAAAAGAAAATCAGCAGCTGGTCAACTAAATTCTTATCTTATGCTGGCAGAATTCAATTGGCCATTTCTATTATCATGAGCATGCAAATTTATTGGTGCTCCATCTTTATTTTACCAAACAAGATTGTAGAGAAGCTGGAAGCCATGGTTAGAGCTCTTACACGGCATGGTAAAGAGGTTAAATGCACTGGAGCAAAGATTGCTTGGACTGATGTTTGTTTACATAAGCAAGAGGGTGCTTTTGGGGTCAAAAAAATTGAAGAATGGAATAAGGCTGCTATGTGTTAACATTTCTGGGATCTTACTCACAAAAAGGATTCCCTCTCGGTGAAGTGGTGTCACATGTATATAATCAAGGACAAACACTTCTGGACATGCAAACCTCCTGTGACAATGTCCTGGACTTGGTGCAAGCTTCTGAAGTTGAGAACCTGAATGCCGCAAAATGTTGGCTATAGGATTGGTAATGGACAGGGTACATGGTTGTGGCTTGATAAGTGCATGTTTAATGGATCCCTTCATGCTAAGTATGGGACTCGCATCAGTTAAGGTTCTGGCATGGTACTGCAATGCAAAGTCGCTGCTATTACTGTGAATGGGCAGTGGCAGCTTACTCCTACCAGATCACTAGTCTTGAGCTTGGCAGGAGGATATGTGTAATTTGGCATCGCCTCAGAGTGATCAGGATGATAGACTAATTTGGTTAATGGAGAAAAATGGAAAGTTCTCCATCAAGTCAGCCTGGAATGCTTTGAGGACAAAAAAAGAGATAGTTCCTTGGAGAAAGTTGTCTGGTTTAGTGGCAATTTTGCTAGATGTGCAACTATTCTTTTGATGTTATGCAAAGGGGTCCTAGAACTAAGGATAAACTGAAGAACTGGAATTATCTAGCATATGACACATGCTCCTCATGCCTTGAACCCAAGGAATATGAGAACCATCTATTCTGGAGCTGCTTCTTTCTACTTCTCTGCGGGATGAGCTATTACTGAAACTTAGCATCTATAGCAACTGGCAGTCTTGGAAACAGCTATTATAGGGGGCTATTCAATGGTTTAGGGGTACAAGCTTCAAGGCTAGGATCAGGAAAATTACCCTGGCTGTAACAGTCTATATTATTTGGTATGAAAGGAATACAAGAATCTGTTGCCTGGGGCAAAGATCTATCGAGGAATGCAAATATAATCTTGGAATCTTGAAGAATTAGAGAACCTCTGTTTTAAGTAAATGGAGATGTAAATTGTAATGAATTTGAGCTTTATTTAATAATGACCTTTCCCCCAAAAAAATAAAAAAAAGTAGAATATATCTTCTTCTAAATGCCATCACTTCCATATGCAACGATTTATTTCCACATCTTGAGGTATGTGCTGCAGTCTCATATCGCCTCATGCAGTGGGAAGGTTACCAACCATGTATTGGATTGGATACATTTACACGAGCATGTGCTTTGTCATTGAAAACTGTATGGATTATTGTAAAAGATTATGGATTGTTGGATTATGGCTAATATCGCAAATAGAGTCTCTGATTTTTTTCATTTACTTGTCATTAATGTACCAAAACTGCCCGTTTTACTCACTATTAATTATTATACAGGTCTTGATGGTTCGGTTGGAGTCTGATCTGGCACAAGTTTTGCTAGCAGCTAGTAGGGGAGAGCTAAACAATGTATCTCTGAAGTGGTCCCCCGGATCAGCCATGGTGGTGGTTATGGCTAGTAAGGGCTACCCTGGGAGCTATAAGAAGGGAACTGTCATTCGAAACGTTGAAGAAGCAGAGCTTGTTGCTCCACAAGTTAAGATATTCCATGCTGGAACTGCTCTTGATGCGGACAGTAACTATATTGCTACAGGGGGGCGCGTCCTTGGTATCACTTCCAAGGGAGAAGATCTGGCTGAGGCACGGGATAGAGCTTACCAAGCCATTGAGGTAATAAACTGGCCGGAAGGTTTCTTCAGGCGAGATATAGGTTGGAGAGCACTGCGGAAGTAACTACTTTCTGCAGAAGAGTGAAATGGTTATATTTGGGTGATTGCATACGAGAGCTTGACACAAGTATCTTGGATTGAGAATGGCTCTTGTACAAGAACTTCTGTCTGGCACAAACGGCAGACACTCGCAGAGCATTGAAGGTGGTGGAACTCCCTACATCAACGTGCGCGGAAAGCAAGCACTTGAGCCTGTTACTTGGGTCACGTAAGAGTTGGGACTATTCAGTTGGACCTTGATGCCTTTGTGCGTTCTCGGTGAGGGAGGGGTTTTTTTTTTTTTCCCTTCTGGCGTGTGTGTGGGTTGTTGGGGGGGGGGGGGGGGGGCTGTTTAGTTATTTAAAGTAAGTACAGTTTGATATCCTGAAGAGGAAGATCAAAATTCAGGAGATTGGATGTGAACTGTCATTTAAGGTCACAACAAATAGAAGTGGACTATTACAAAGGATTATTTATTGAAAGTATTCTGAGGAAGTGTCTTTTTTGGTTTTTTGCAGATTCCATCCTTTTGTTGGTTGGCTCTACTAACTCTGCCACTTCATATATTCGCTAAATATAAGTCAAGGTTGGCGTGGAAGTGGTTCTTGTCTCATTCTCAACCTACCCCCAGGCACCCCACAGAACTGTGCTGAAAAAATCCTTCCACTCAATTACAGAATTTGAATTGTCTTAACATACAAGCTGCAGTAATTTTAGTGATAAAAGATTATTTTTAAAAGAGCGTTCTTCTTGCTGCTTAAGCTTTTAGTGATATTTGTTTATCGCTAAATATATTTCAATGATGCTTCTTCTTACGTTGGAAAGTACTAGGAGGGTAACTCAGGTAATAATTCCTAAGATGGGATTCAAATGATAGATTTACCCTGAGTAATAATTCCTAAGATGGGATTCAAATGATAGATTTACCATAACAAAAGATTTAGGATAGTGTAACGATCATTGTTTTTATAATTCTGTTCTTGATTCAAGACAAGTCAAGTTTCATTATTAGGGTGATCCAAAATGAGTTTAGTTCAAAACGTGCTACTAACGTAAATTACACGTATTGATTTTTCTAAATAATATATTAGATTGTGAGACAGAGCGTACGTTACTCATGAATAAAGGCTTCTTATACATCATCGTCAACAAAGAACAAATGCGGACGCAGTGTATATACCTAAGAAGAATTAATGTAGAACTAGTTTTGTTTTGGTGAATGTCACGAAAACAGCCCAAGTAGCCCTCGGCTCAACCAGAGGTCCTTATTTAGGCTACACGACTCCACGCCCAGACTGCAAATCATTCACGGAGGGGTAACTCCTCGATGATTGCAAGTTACAAGCTGCCCGTGAAATCACAGCCGGCCAATACCCTAATCGATAGAGTTGTCAAACGGGCCGGGCGGCCCGTGGGCTGGCCCGGCCCGGCCCGGTTCTGGCCCGGGCTGGCCCGGCCCCGTCCATGAACAGTAGCGGCCCCAGCACAGCGGGCTGGGGGCCTGGGCCTGGACCAGGCCTCCAGTTTCAGCGAAAAAGCCCGGCCCGGCCCGGCCCGGAAACGGCCCGGGTCTGGCCCGGGCTGCGGCCCGGATCTGGCCCGGTCTGCGGCCCGGGTCTGGCCCGGTCTGCGGCCCCACCACTTGTTTGAATTTTTGGTTTTTCCCCCCCTTTCTTCCACCCCTTTTCCAAAATTTCACTTTTACCCCCCCAACAGCAATATAACGGCTAGTTTGGGGGGTATTTTAGTCTAACCTATATTTTTCAACTCCTTTACACTCTTATCCTCCCCAACAACTATAAACGGATAGTTTGTAGGGGTATTTTGGTCTTTAGTCTAACCTATATATGTATATTACTTATAATGAAATAAAAGGATAAAGATTAGGTTCGTTAAATTGTGAATATTGCCTAGAGATGAAATTTAAAATTGAATAACAAAAAATTGAATAAAATCGAACAAGTCCTCAAACCTAGAGATGAAATTTAAAATT